>JADRCD010095114.1:0-10201 GCA_019843815.1 Montemys delectorum | reverse complement strand
TTCCCGAGACAGGGTTTCTCTGTATAGCCCTGGCTGTCCTGGAACTCACTCTGTAGACCAGGCTGGCCTCGAACTCAGAAATCCGCCTGCCTCTGCCTCCCAAGTGCTGGGATTAAAGGAGTGCGCCACCACCGCCCGGGTAGGGTTTCACTTCTTATACCTGGCAGGCCTGGGACTCACTGTGTAGACCAGGCTGTCCTCCAATCATAGATATGCGAGCCTCTGCCTCCCGAATGCTGGCTCGTGCCACCACACCCAGCGCTCTGAGTTTAAAGTATTTTTTTTTGTAGACCTCATCAAGGAAAATTTTCTTTGCAAAAGATGGAGGCAATTACAGAAAACCACGAACAAAATGCAAAGTTGTTGTGGGCCCCAGTCCCATTGGACACTTCTACAAAATATCTCCTGCACCTAAGGCTCAAGGAACATTGCAGAAGAGGTAGGGAGACGAATAGCCAGAGGATCAGGGGTTTGCTGGGAGCCTGTGCCTCCTAGTAATGTCAGAAGCTACATCTATAACGTCTCCCCAGCATGACTACCAGTCTCATTTAGGGTTTCTATGGCTGGGACAAACCACCATGACCAACAAACAAGGTAGGGGAAAAAGGCTTTATTTGGCTTATACTTCCACATCAGTAGTCCATCATTGAAGGAAGTCAGGAAGGAAGTCAAGCAGGGCAGGAACCTAGGGACAGGAGCTAATTCAGAGTCCATGAAAGGGTGCTGCTTACTGGCTTGTTCAGAATCCAGGATCCACCAGCCCAGAGGATCTCACAATGGGCCCAGCCCCCTCCTCCACCCCCATCAATCGCTAATTAAGAAAATGCCTTGTAGGGGGATGAGCTGATACTAAAATCTGATTCCCTAATTGTTTTTTGATTGTGTTAATAAGTAAGGCAGAAGCCAATTGTTGGGCAAAAGGAAAAAGGTGGGACATCCAGGTCCCAGGAAAAAGAGAAGAGATGCAGGGAATGAGGAGGTTTTCCTGGCAGGTTTTGGAACGGGAGGCTGGCAATAACCAAGTGAGATCTTTGGTGGCCTTCGCCACCTGCAGCGGGGCTGGAATAGGCTAGCTGATAAGTTAGGGCAGGAAATTCTTCACCTAGTATTTGTGTTATCTGGCAAGTTTTAAAATAGTAAAGCAGTCTAGGTGTCTTTTCTTCCCCAGAGCTAAGGTGGGCAGGAGGAGAAAGACAGTAGCCCAGTGAAGCTCCCAGGAGGGGCTGGGAGAGCTATCACAGCTCCCTGGAAAGACGCCAGCTGGCCATTGGCGGAGCTCTGTAGGGCGTGAGACTGGTGGAGCCCATCAAGGCGGTAGCATGTTTTTCTAAAATTACACACTATAATGCCTTGCATCTGCATCTTATAGAGACACTTTCTCAATTTCAGCTCGCTCTTTCCAGATATCTCTAGTTTTTGTGTACTTGTTGAAAAACTAAGCCAGGATACTGCCTAAACATGAGCTGAATAAAGCTGACACCAATGGACATAGCAAAGTGGATGTGGATGTGTTGGTGGGGTGTTAGATGTTTGGCCACAGTGATGAAGAAAGACCACGAGAACTCAGTCCTACATAAAGAACTAGGAACAATGTGGAGAGCAGGAGAAACAGTCTTCCCCAGGGAAAAGCATATCAGTAGGTGAGCCAGCACCAAGTAGTCAGCCCTGAAAACATATATACAAGTAACATTATACAGACTGAACAAGGTATACTTAGGAGTATATATGTATATGCACATGTGCATGCAATAATTAGTGGAAAAAATGCAATTGGTTTGAAAGGGAGCAAGGAGGGGGAAAGGAAAGTGAGAAACGATGTAATTATAATCTCAAAAACAAAAGAAAAAATTTAATTCAGAAAAGATGAAAATTCTAGTCCCCAGGCTAGCCTCTAAAAGCTAATTTAACTTAAAACACAATAGAAATGTTAAGTTTAAAAAAGGAAATAACAAAGAGATTACATACTATGTGAGAAAATTATTTTAAACAAAAGGAAGCAACAATGGAGAAATAGAAATGGACCAAAAAATAGGCTGGACATGGCTCAGCGGTTAGGAGTACTTCCAGAAGACCAGGGTTCAATTCCCAGCACTCACATGGAGTTCACAACTGTCTGTAACTCCAATTCCAGGGGATCCAGCTCTCACAGAGACATATATTCAGGCAAAACAGCAACACACATGAAATAAAAACTAATAAATCTTAAAAAAAAAAAAAGTGGAGCAAAACAGACATGAAACAGAAAATAACCAGGAAAATTGCAGCCTGAAACCCTATGCTGAGTGTAAATGGACCCACCAGTTCAATGTCAGAGTCTACCTGTGATAGAATGGATTCCCCCCCCCCCCCTTTTGTGGTTTGTTTTTGTTTGAGACAGGGTCTCGCTGTGTAACCTTGGCTGACCTGGAACTCCCTCTAGACTGACCTCAAATGCAAAGAACTGCCTGCACCGTCCTCCCAAGTGCTGGATTAAAGGTATGTGCCTCCACACCTGGCATGTTTTAAACAAGTTGACTGGGCTGTTGTTGAAAGGGCTGGGCTAACTCCATGACAGGCTTCAAACTGGCTGTTTAGGAGGCTAGGCCTAAGAACTGGGCAAGTCCAGACAAGCCCAGGTAAGTCAGTTACTAGGAAAAACAAAAAACCAACAACAGATCCAGGCTTCATGAAGCTAGTCAGAAACTGTCGTGCCATCAGAGGCTGCCCAGCCACCTTGCCTGAAGCAGGACAGTGGGTCAGCAGCAGTTTCCAGACTTCCCCAGCAACAGTTTCCAGGCCTCATGTCCCAGTAGTGGAATGTCCCTAGAGATAGAGTAAGATAAAGGCCACCTACTCCAGACTTCCTGTCTTAGTTAGGGTTTTCTAGATTCACAGAACTTAGTCTCTATGTAGTAAAGGGATTTATTGATGACTTACAGTTTGTAGTCTAACTCCCAACAATCAACTCCCAACAACAGTCACGGCAGCAGCTGTGAATGGAAGTCCAAGGATCCAGCAATTGCTCAGTCCCACAAGGCAAGCAGGCGAAGCAGAGAGAGCCTTCCTTCTTCCAATGTCCTTATATAGGTCTCCAGCAAAAAGTGTGGCCCAGGTTAAAGGTGTGTGCCACCACACCTTTAACCCCGGATGACCTTGAACTCATAAAGCTTTCCATGTTAATCCTGTGGGATTCGTAGCCACTATTCCTCAAGGTCTCTATGCCAAGATTCAGGTCAGAAACTTGTGTCTCTCAGCCTCCAGATTAGGGCCACAGGTGAGCCTTCTAATTCTGGATTGTAATTCATTTCAGACGTAGTCAAGTTGACAACCAGGAATAGCCACTACACTTCCTTAGCAACAGTTTTGAGTTCCTGCACCCAGTTAATGAAATGTCCCTAGAGATGAAGCAAGATATAGGTCACCTACCCTGGAATCCCCTAATGTGCTTTAAGTCAGGCCTTCCAGCTCACTTGGTTTTCTCTCTGTCTTGGTAATAGTAGACCCCAAATCCCAACCCCAACATTGGTAGACTTCTGTAGACTAAAACATTCTTTACCTTTACATACTACTTGAGTCTGGGGTATCATTCTTTGATGAATCACAGGATGTAGCTCTGTGGTAGAAAACATGCCTAGTAAGTACAAGGCTCTGACTGGGTGCAATGCCCAGCACCCTCACTAAAACACCTAACTATACGCTTAGAAATAGACTTTAGCTTCTAAACACAAATAGGTTGAAAGGGAAAAGTTGGATCATTTAAGCCTTACTCAGAACTAAATCTGAAGATAGTTAATGTTACAAGGCATGAAGAAGGATGTAGTGTAATAACATATGGCTCAGTATATCAGGTAAACATAGCAGTGGTGTGTGCCTGTGTGTGTGTGTGTGTGTGTGTGTGTGTGTGTGTGTATGTATGTGTGTGTGCACGCACGTGCGCGCACGTGCCTGTGTATATACATGAAATGAAAGTTAGAGGAGGATGGGATACAACTTAGTGTTGGAATGCTTGCCTAACATGTGTCACACCTAGGGTTCAATTCTCAGTACTATAAAAAAATAATAATAAAGGGGCTGGGAAGAGGCTGCCATGGGTAAAGGCACTGGCTGCCACATCTGATCAGAGTTCAGTCTCCAGAACCCACGTGGCAGGAGAGAATGGACTACATATAGATTGTCTTCTGATCTCCTCACATGAACCACCCCCAGAAAAAGAACTGCAATAAGAACAAATAATATACATAAGATATAATAAAAATAATAAATGAAAATAACAAAGAGCTAACAGTATTGAAGTGAGAACCAGACAAATCAACAATAGTAGTGGAAAACTGCGATATTCTAGTTTCAGTCATTGTTACAACATTGAGGCAAATGATCAAGGAGAGAGAAGCTACGAATCACACCAGCAGCACCCACATGACAACTCACAACTGCCTGGAACTCCAGCTCCAGGGGCCTGACATCCTCACACAGGCATGCGTGCAGGCAGAACACCAATGCACATAAGTCATTTAAAAAAACCTGTCAGATTAGTGTGTGACGCATTACAAATGAACCCTACATATGAAAATGTGCCCGAGCTATGATATTACTTTAAGATCAACCAAGTTCAATCCAGTGAGGACAAAATCATTTGTGCAGACCCATTAGCAGGCCTTTCTGTCTGTCTCACACTGCAGAGATGTAATGGTTTTGTAGTATCTGGGGCATATGTCTGCCAGTTTTAGCTAGTCTGCCTGTTTTTCAGTCTCATGGTACCTCAGGGCTGGTTCTCAACACTGGGACTATTGTCCTAGAAGATATCGTGGAACAAAGTCACTCTATGCCCATAAATTTGAAAGCAATACCATAAATGCTAACACTTTCCAAATGAATCTGTGAACTCAATGTAATCTCTATTAAATTGCAGCTGAGAGGGCAGGAAAAATGGCAGCTCTTGCAGAGGACCCTGGTTAGGTTCCCAATTACCAGTAGGAACTGGTAGTTCACAATCATCCTTTATTCCTGTTCCAGGTGATCCAATGCTCTCTTCTGAACTCTGAGGGCAGCAGACACACACACAGTACACAGACAAAACACTCCTACACAAACTACAAAGAGGAAACTTTGTAAGTTTTTAAAAATCGTAGCTAATTTTTTTTTTTGCTTTGTTTATGTTTTTCACAATTGGCAAGCTGATCTTAAGATATAAGGAAATGCCAGAAACCCAGGAAGCCAACATAATCTTGAAAAGGGAAACCAATTTGAATTCTCCATGCCTAATTTTAAAACACATAGCAGGATTATTGTAATTAAGCTAGGGGAGCTGGCACAAGAATGGAAATGTAGGCTGTATGTGAGGGGTGCGCACCTTTAGTCCCAGCAGGTGGATTTCTGAGTTCAAGGCCAGCCTGGTCTACAGGCTGTGGAGCTAGTTCTCTTCAGGGATCCAACTGGGTCATCAGTCTCGGTGGCAAGGGCCTCTGCCAGCTGAGACTTCTCTATGGCCCCTGCACCTTAGTTTTCGAGACAAGGTCTCTTACTGTACCTGGAACTCACCTTTTGGGATTATACTGAATGGTTAAGCAGCCCGGGAGCCTCTTGTCTCCATAACACTAGCACTGGGTTCTAGGTAGCACGTGGTGGTGGGGATCAAAACTCAGGTCCCCCTGCTTGTACCTGCTAGTACCAATGCAGACTTTATACACAATAATTCAGAGATTTTTGTGGCAAAACACCTCCAGGGAAGTAGTAATTTGGGTTTTGGAGGACCTAAGTAGATTCTTTCTCCTAAGCAGCTTTCCTGGATAACTGTTCATCACTCTAGTCTGCTATTGCAGACCACTGATCTGACGAGAAAAAGAATTTCCTTTTTTTTTTTTTTCAGCTGTTTTCTGTTTCTTAGAGTGTCCCTTTTCCTCTCCTCAGATGCTAACCTCAGAGAAGTGGGCCTTGAAGGGGCACTACTAGCCTTACTAGATAGACAGATGAGAGCTTGTGCCAGGATATCAAAGAGACGTTACATCATATGCTCACATCTATGGCCATGGAGAAGCTCGCCCTTTGGCTAAAGCTTTGTAAAGATGTGCTTGCTGCATCCACTGGTAAGTACTGGGAATGGCCAGTTACAACAGCAAAATCAAAAGAAGGAAACCTAGTAGGAGATGCCTCACGGACAACTCATTCTCAACTTACCTGTTTACCTTAATTATTGTGTGCTCATTGCTTTCTTCACATGAAGATTCTACTTCTCTATCTTTTTTAATCTTTTTTTTTTTTTTTTTTTGTTTTTCAAGACAGGGTTTCTCTGTATAGCTTTGGCTGTCCTGGAACTCACTCTGTAGACCAGGCTGGCCTCGAACTCAGAAATCGGACTGCCTCTGCCTCCCAAGTGCTGGGATTAAAGGCATGTGCCACCACCGGCTGACAAAATACACGGCTTCTGTTTTTGTTTGTTTGTTTTGTTTGTTTTAAAGATTTATTTATTTATTTTTATATGAGTACACTGTAGCTGCCTTCAGACACACCAGAAGAGGGCATCGGACCCCATTACAGATGGTTGTGAGCCACCACGTGGTTGCTGGGAATTGAACTCAGGACCTCTGGAAGAGCAGTCAGTGCTCTTAACCGCTGAGCCACCTCTCCAGCTATAATTTTCATGTTAATGAACATATCTCTACTTTTCTAAGCTAACCAATAGAACCAGCAAAAACTGCTCCTCGAGTAATAGATGAGCTGGGATGCTGATTGGCAGACGATTTTGGACAGCATAAAAAGTGCATGGAAGAAAAATAGATAAAAAATTTTAAAAAGGTCAAGGAAAGAGTTTTAAGTCTAGTTTAATATCACACTCCTTTCATATTGGTTAACAGTAAGATTATGATATAATTATAGTATGATATATACATATACATACACATATATTATGACTTTATATGTTTGTTTTTTGAGACAGGGTCTTACTGTATTCTAGGAACCTCAAACTCAGGATGTAGGTAAGTCTGTCCTTGTTCCAATTCTCCTGATACTTCCTCCCTGCTGGATTATGGGCCTTCGCTGTGATGCCTGGTTAATTTACACAGTGCTGGGGATCAGACTCAAGGCTTGTTTATGCTAGCTATCCAAGCACTCTAGGACTGGGATTCTTTTAGAAACCATTATATCATTATCAGAGACAAAAACAATTAATAATAATCATTTAGTATATCCAGAAGGAGAATTTTAAACATTCTGCATAAATTATGCAACTTCCCCAATACACATTTTGCAATTGATAATAATATTCTTCATAAAAATAAAGTTACTGAAAATTTTCTACATTTTGTAGAACATTCCTCATTTCTACTTTTACTGTAGAAGCACATTTCTACTTTTGCAAATTAGGTTCCACTTTTCCTTTAACTAAGCTTATTGCATGATATTTATGCATCTAAGTATGCTAAAGCAGGACAACAGACCTTTTATTTACTGGCCAAAAAAAAAAATTTCCTCAAGACAAAAGGAACAGGATGTAAGTAAATTATGGAAGAGTTTATTAGCCTTGGAACAGGAACAACTAACTGACTAGGGACACAGAGGACCCTACTCTACTACCAAGGGGTATGAAGGCTATAGGGATCGTGTAACAATGCAGCAATATTCTAGGATTTATTTTAAGTGCATTATTTAAAAACTGTTTAGGAAAACAATGATGATCCCTGGAAGATAGTTATTACTTAGAATTAGCCATTATAAACTAAATTTACTGTCATCAAAAAACTTTTTATTCTGGAATAAGTTTAGGCTTATCAAAATTGCAAAAAAAGAAAACGAAAAAAGAAAAAAAGAGAAAAGAAAAAAATAAACTAAGCTTGGTGGTCCCTGCTTGTAATCCTAGCAGTTGAGGAGCGGATGTCAATGAGTTCGAGGCCAGCCTTAGCTACAAAACAAGTTCTAGGTAGTAAGACCTTGTCACAAAACCACAAGAAGCAGAGGCAGCTGATTTCTGAGTTTGAGGCCAGCCTGGTCTACAGAGTGAGTTCCAGGACAGCCAGGGCTACACAGAGAAACCCTGTCTCGAAAAAGAACAAAATAAAAAAAAAAATAAATAAATAAAAGAGAGAGAAAGTACCTAATGGATGGCTAAGTGCTTGAAGAAATGTTGATATATCAGCTTTTGAAGGGTATGTATTTATTCAGCTACTAAAGGATGTCCTAGTTGCTTCTAGGTTTTGTTGCTAGTATTTTGTGGATTGAAGGCCTTGTATATACTAAGCACAAAAGTTCCAATGCTGAGATATAACTGTCTTTTCCCTGAATCTTAGCAATTATGAATAAAGTAGCTGTAAGTATCTCTATGCACCGTGTGGCACACGCCTGTAACCCTTGTACTTAGGAGGTGGTGGGAGAAGACCCAGAGGACCAGGTCACCCTCAGCTGCATAGGGAGCTGGAGGCCATTGTGGGCCAAGTGAGACCTGGTCTCAAGAAACAAAATGAAACAAAAAACAAAATCCCCTCAAAGTTTTCAACTTTGGACTTAAGTTTGAACTTAAGTTTTCAACTCCTTTGTGTAAATAATGAGGATGAGGATGGCTACTGATTATTTGGAAAAGTATAATCCCTCTCTCTCTCCATATATATATATATATATATATATATACACACATAATATATATGTATATATACACACATATACATATATATATATAATTTTTTCTCTCTATATATATTATTTTTAATTTAATTTTTTTGAGATAAGGTTTGTTTTTTTTGTTTTGTTTTGTTTTTTTTTTTTTTTTTTTTTTTTTTTTTTTTTTTTTTTTTTTTTTTTTTTATTTTTTTTTTGGTTTTTCGAGACAGGGTTTTTCCTTGTAGCCCTGGCTGTCCTGGAACTCACTCTGTAGACCAGGCTGACCTCGAACTCAGAAATCCACCTGCCTCTGCCTCCCAAGTGCTGGAGATAAGGTTTTACTATGTTGCCATGACTAGCCTGGAATTCACTACATAGAACAGGCTGGTCTTGAACTCATAGAGAACTACTGCCTTTGCTTCCTGTGTGTTGAGATTAAAGGCATATACCACCTTGCCCAGCTATTTATTCATTATTAGTATAGATATATGATATGTGTGTATGTATGAATGCCTGGAGGTTAAGACCATAACTTTTATGGCAGCCTCTGTTTACTGGATTATTAGAGCAGCTGAATTATGTTAGGCTTCCTAATCTGCTTCAATGGCTCTGGTAGGCAGCTGTGGATGTCCAGGGGGGATGTTGAACAAACCATCTGAGGGCATCTTTCTGTTTTTAAAATTAGTTTTAATTTTTTAATGTGTCTTGATTGGTGTTTTGCCTGCATGTTTGTCTGTTTGAGTGTGTAGGACTACCCCAGAACTTGAGTTACAGATATGAGCTTCCATGTGTGGGTGCTGGGAACTGAAACCCAGTCCTCTGGAATAGCAGCCAGTACTCTTAGCTGTCCCCCCACCCCCCGCAAAAGTCACCCTATCATTCCTGTTTTGGAGAGTATACAATTCTAAGTTGTGACTTTTGGTTCAACAAACTTCCCTCTTTCTCTAGACCAGCAATACTTTAGAAGCAGAAGAACCTTGGTGCCTTTTAAAAAGTATTGTCTGTTTTCTTTTTCTTTTTAAAAAAGGTCTTAGACTGGGCAGTGGTGGCGCATGCCTTTAATCCCAGCACTTGGGAGGCAGAGGCAGGCAGATTTCCGAGTTTGAGGCCAGCCTGGTCTACAGAGTGAGTTCCAGGACAGCCAGGGCTATGTAAAGAAACTCTGTCTTGAAAAACAAAAAACAACAATCAAACAAACAAAAAGGTCTTAGAAAACAGAATTCATAGATAGAATGTTGCCAGTTATTTGTACATACCAAATGTGTCTTGTTGGAGACAAGGTCTCACCATGTAGCTTCAGGCTGACCTCAAACTCACAGAGACCTTCCTGCCTCTGCCTCCTGAGAGCAGGAATTAAAGATGAGTGGCCCCATGCCTGGCTCATAAATAAAACAACTTCTAAAGTCAAAACACAAGGTTTAGGAGTTGGTTCTCTTTCTCCCTTCTTTCTGCCCTGCATCATACCACTGAATAGCTGGACTGTAAGATTCCAGGTGATTCTTCTGTATCTGCCTCCTGTCTCTCCGTAGAGGCGCTGGGACTGCAGGTACCTGTCGCTGCCTGGGGCTTTTATGTGGGTTCTAGGTCGTTGGCTTTGTCCATCACTGGTTTTACAAAACCAGAGCCCCCCCCC
>JADRCD010095106.1:0-16156 GCA_019843815.1 Montemys delectorum | reverse complement strand
TTTCTTTCTCATTGGACTCCTCAGCGTTCCCTTCTCTTTCTCATTGGACTCCTCAGCGTCCCCTTCTCTTTTTCATTGGACTCCTCAGCGTTCCCTTCTCTTTCTCATTGGGCTCCTCAGCGTTCCCTTCTCTTTCTCATTGGACTCCTCAGCGTTCCCTTCCTAATCCTGATGCCTTGCTTCTGAATACTGTTGCTCTTTGCCTTCTCGGAAGTTTGACCCAGACCCTGTTCTATGTTTTGAACAAAGGCCAGATCTTCACATCTGTCGTTTGTTCCCATGTATGCTGGCTTCCTTTCTTCACCTCTGGGTGCACTTCCTTCGTCTCCCCAGAAGCAGCACGTTTCCTTAGGTCATTTTACTTTATCTCTTGTATTCATTGTGGTGGCCCAGGACTAATTCTTTCATTTAAATTTAAACAGAGGATTTTGTTGAGGGGTATCAGTGTTTAGAAAACAATCATTTTCTGCTGTGACTGCTTGGCACGATCATCTTTGTATCCCACATTATAGCAATTTTTCATATTGTTGATGCAACAATATCTTTGTTCTGGTTGATATTTATCCTCTCTTCTTTGTTTTATTAATAAATGTCACACTTCACATGTAAGAGTATGTGTTTATCACAGTAGCTGGCAACATGAACCTGGGAGAACAGGGCCTAAAAATGAGGTAGACTAATGTCTCATGCAATAGTCAACTTTATTCAGAGTATCAAGCCATTTAGACTGAAGGTTAAGAAGAATCACATGAGTAAGGTGTCGATTGAAAAAAGACAAGCCGCATGTGGTAAAAAACATGTTTTTACATAGACATTATGAATAACAACAGCCGAAGAAAACTCACTCCTATCTGCTATCCCTGAGAGGAGTATGAAAACACATTCCAAGGACAATTTTGTTTTGAAGAAGATTCATTTTCTTGGAGTTTTCTCATAAGCACTCAGAATCTTCACATGACACCATTTTGGACTGTGTTCCAACAGATGCAGTTGGGATTCCTTTTCTTAATTCGAAGCTTCCTTCTGGACCTTGTGTGGTTAAGAGTTCTAGCATTTCATTTCTTCTGGGACCCTTCTCTTTTGTGTTTGGCACACAAGAGAGAGTACATTATGAGCTTGATTCAGACAGTCAACAATGACTTAGGTATATATTCTCTACGATCTTGACTGTCTATCACTGTTTAGTCTGTAACATAGTAATATGCATATTATTGAAGGTCAATATGCATAGCTATTTTCTCACAGGAGTCTTTGTGGCTTTTATTCATATTTTTAGATTTTTTTTGACTTACTAAAATATGAACAAGTCATGACTTTGACACATGGGATGACTACTGTATTTTGCTATTTCTACCTCTTGTACTTTTTAGCACATTCCAATTTCTACCACATTAATTTTACCAAATTAATTCATACCATATGTGTCCCAAGTGAAATAGTATAATCTGGCTCTGAACAACATTTTAATACACAAGAGGGTATTAAGGCAGATAAGATGGAAATAAAATAATTAAAATTAGCTTTCACCAAAAGGAGGTTCATTAAGTTTCAGTTTGCTATTTACAGAAGTAAAAACATGCAGGTGGATAGGGGAAGGCAGATGCTTCATGGAGAAAGCCAGCTCTGAGTAGGTGTTAAGTCAAATGCTAGATTATTTTATAGACAGGAGGGAAGATGTTCCTGATGGACACAATGACATGTATCTGGACAGTACCAAGTCACGGAGCAATAAACCTTAATAATTTGGCATTGTTGAAGAAGCACAAGCTGGACAAGTTGTAGAAGTGACATGGATAATAGGAGGTTGTAAAACATGTCATATCATGCTATAAAGAATAGCATATATTATTTCATAGATGAGAAGAATCTATTAAGGGCAAATGTACTTTTGGGAGATTTGATCAGAAAGAAAGTGTGTGATCACTGCCAAGGCTAAGAGTTGAGGGTTGTAATACATGAATCCACCAGGTTAGTTATAAGGCTGTTGTCGAAGAGACTTAGGGAAGGACTTACCAATATAATATTGGAAATGGTAGCATCATAGAAGATATTTTCCATGATCAAAGAGGGTCCTGAGAAGGGAAAGGTAGTCCGGGATTATGGGGAGAGTTCTGGAGCTGGCAGTGATCTGTCACCCGAGGTGACAGAGCAGTTTATTCTCCATGCTGGCCTTATGCATTATTTGTACTGGAAACACGGAATCTCTTCATAATCCTGAATGTTTAAGCTCCTAGCTTCCTTAAGCCAAGTTTTAGTTTTGTATGTGAACATCATGCCTTTTAGGTAAGAACTACAGGTTTACACTCTACTGAAGTATGCAGCTACTGGCCCAGGTAGTTGTGACTTTGATTCACAGACTCTACAATCCTTAGAAGATCACAATTTTAAGTTACTTTGAACATACACATAATTTTACATAAGAGTTGTTACGCAGAATCAAAAGTTTGGTGACTTTTTATGAGATCCATAATTTTTTATGTTTCTGTAATTGTCTTAGTTAGGGTTTCTATTGCTGTGATAAAACACTGTTATCAAAAGCAAATTGGCAAAGAAAGAGATTATTTCATTTACACTACACATCACAGTCCATCATCACTTTAAAAAGCTGGGGCAGGAACTCAAGACAGAAGTCTAGAAGCAGGACCTGAAGCAGTCCTGGAGGAGTGCTAATTAAGGGCTTTTTCCTCATGTTTGCTTTGCTGGCTTCTTATATGATTCAGGATCACCATCCTATATGTGTTACTGAGTTCCTATGGGATGTGCCAACTGATATCAATCACTAATAAAGAAAATAGCCTCTAGATTTGCCTACAGACTATCCTCTGTAGGCATTATCTCAAATGTTCCTATTTTCAAATAACTTAAGCTTGTGTGAAGATGACAAAAATAGTTAGCACAATTGACCAACTGTCAATGAGACAAATGTCAATTATTAAACCATAAATTTTCCTTTCTTCTTTATCCAAAAAATCTCATATTAATATCAATAATGCAAATGTAAAATGTATTCCATCTTTCAAAGGCATCCCATAGATTTAAAAATTCAAGCACTTTAAAATGTTAAGTCTCTTTAAAATATCCATAATTTTTTCAAAGTTTAATGCCTCTCTAAAATATCCAAGATATCTCTAAAATATTAAATTTCTCCCTCAATTCCCACATCTCACAACTTTGGAGGCCTGTAAAATAACTAATAATTTCTTACTACAAAACGAAAGATCCAGGGCACAATCACAATCATACCAAAGCAAAACCAAAATTCAAGAGTGTAAAAAGTTCAGTTCTGGATGTGTGAGAGCATTTTGTGATTCTCTGGGCACTACTGGGCCTTGACAGCTCCATTACCCTGTCTCTTTGGTTGCCAAGCACCCACAATAGTTCATTAAGCCTAGAACACTCAATAGCTTTACCAGCTTGAAATTCCAAACTACTTTGCAGTCCTCCCCAAACTTGATGAGTTTTGTGTAGGACTGAAGTGTTGGTACTAATATCGTTTTTAATTAGACTTTTCTATTACTCAGACAAAACACTGTCACTAAAAGCAACTTTGAGAGGAAAATATTTATTCTGCTTATATTTTCATATCTTAGTCCACTACTGAGAAAAGCCAGGGCAGGAATCTGGAGGCAGGAACAGAAGTGCTCTCTAGAGGAACCATGGTTATTGGTTTGCTCATTAGAGATCAATAAATCTACTTTGTTATATAATTCAGAACCACAAGCCCAGGTGTGACATCAACCACTATGGGCCATGTTTGTCAATATCAATCCTTAATTAAGAAAATAATCTATAGACTTGCCTACAGACAATCTGATGGAAGCATTTTACCAGAGATTTATCTTCCAAAATAAATCTAGCTTGTGTCAAGTTGACAAGAAAACTAATTATCCTGTCTCAATAAACCAATCTCTGCAAACAAACAAACAAACAAACAAAACTCAAACTCTTACAGTCACTCAAACTGAATGAATATTATTTTAATGTTAAACAAATTTATTCATATTCTATGTTCATGGTTAACTTGGTATTTCAGATTTGTCTGAGTATTTTGGAAAGGTGATATGTTAACCTGAGAATATTATAGAAAACTCATTCTATGGTCCTATGGCTCTTACAATTTCTCTGTCCTCTTTTCTAAGAGGTACAGGAATGATGTTATAGATGGGT
Source organism: Montemys delectorum (assembly GCA_019843815.1). Lineage (NCBI taxonomy): Eukaryota > Metazoa > Chordata > Mammalia > Rodentia > Muridae > Montemys > Montemys delectorum. The sequence goes on along the minus strand of JADRCD010095106.1, from coordinate 11,989 downwards.
GCTTTGTAGGTAGGCTTCCCATGATCTCTGAATTATGCCCAGTTGTGGTTCTTAGTAATGTTCTCCATTAGCTGTAAATAGGAACTTTTTAGATGAAGTGGAGATATCTACACTTATCTGTGGGTATAATGACAAGCTTTAGAATGTAGGTATGAACAACAGTTGTCTAGTAAAATGGTGGTAATGGGTTCTTTTCTAAGGTAATGACCTCACAAGTTGCAGGAAGTTGAATAAGTTTCAAGCACTAGGGATGGTGATTTCCCTCTTACTTAATGAAAAGTGGTGAGTCCCCACATCATAGACATATATTTGTGAATCTCTCTCTCTCTTCTCTCTCTCTCTCTCTCTTTCTCTCTCTCTTATCTATCTATATACTATCTATCATCTATCTGTACGTATCTATGTACCTATATATCATATATATAGCAGCTATAATAGTAGAAGAAAAAGAGGCCATCAATTTGATAGGGTATGGGGGGCATGGAAAGAGTTGGAGGAGGAAAAGGGGAGAGGGTGAATGAAGTAAGTATAATTTAAAATACATTGAAATCTCATTAACTTCAACTCTGAAACTCATACGTGAATATATGATATAAGCTTTTTATTTTCTAATCACTTAAAATAGGTAGATAGAATATTTAGTAATAGAATCTTACCTACTCAAGCCAAGAAGAACCTAATTATATCCATATCTGTTTGGAATGCAATGTTTATACTGCTCAAGGTATGGTCCATGGGTATTCCTTAGACATTATTTTCAAAGTTTTACAGATGCATTCTGGGTTCTGTCAGTGCACTCAAAGTTTACTTTTTGGATTTCTGTCTTTTATTCTTTATGAGCATTTCTCTTCATTCCATTTTTCCCAAAAATGAGCTCTGTGCTCAGATTCTCTTTCCCATATTTCCTACTATGTGCTCAGAACACAGCTGGGAGGGGTTCCTATTATTCAGTTATCATGGACGCACAAGGCCTACCAGCTTTTCTTCTTGCTAAATTATTATTCCTACTTTTGACAAAGTCCTTGAGGATCCATTCGTGCCAATGCTTCCCTAACAATTGTTTGCCTTTCTATCAATGAGCACAAAGAACCTTACTTTCTCCCAGAAGACCCGAGGATATTTACTGCTCCTCAGTGCTCCCAAGAGCACCGTCCTTGCTCACAGCATTTATCAGCACATCCATTCTTGCAGCACCTCCTCCAGTCCTCCTGTCCTGCTACAGATGTCTCTTCTCACTCCAGAGGCACCTTTCCCCATATGCTTCATCTGTTCCCAATGTGATCCAGATGCCTCGAATTTTCTTCCAGGGAAGCCCAGGATCTATAATAGGATCTTTATAAGCCATCCCCAGTGAGCCATCTTTCTGTCGTTTTGCCTGAGTCTGTTGTATTTTTCCCCAATGTGCTACAGGTGCATATGGCTCTTCTCGGTGCAGATGTGCAAAGCTTTCACCTTCTGTTCCTGTATCTTGGCTGATTTATGTGCCCCTGGTATACCTTTTCACTTCCCACGGTGCCTGTATGTTTCCTTTCTTCATGGCATGCATCTCTCGATATTCTCGCTTTAGGAGGTTACACTAGTTTAGGGGAACACAAGACACCTCTACATTCCCCAGTTGAGTCACACAGTGACTTTTGTCCCAATGTGCAAAATAGAGTTTTACTTTTCTGCACTTTAAGTCTTTTATAATCTAGATGTAGGGGTCACTATTGCTTTCTAACACAATCTGTTGTTAACATCTCTTTTCACATTCATTATTGCATAAGACAAACAGCTATTCAGGATTCACGAGGAACAAAGTGTACCTCTTAATTGTGTTTTTTTTTTTCTTTTTATCCCAACAAAAGGAGACAATGTGCTCACAGAGAAGCGGAGTGCATCTCAGTCTTTGGATGAATGGGATTTCTTAGGGAACAGTTTGTGTTTATAAGAACACATAACAATTATATAGGTCTGTAATTTACCTGATCTGTAGCTCTTCATTGTCATAAACTAGCTAGGCTGACTTTTTTTCTTGATGGATCATTAGGAAAATTCAATTGTCTTTTCTCCTATGTTCCATGGTGGCATAGAGCTCAGATTCCCAGATTGTTTGCCTCTTAATGAAACTCAGCTCTATGCAGGCATGACAAGTCTGCCCTGGTAAGCATGGCTGGCCCTCTCACACTAGTTGCTTACAGTTTTCCCTTAAATTATCACAATGCTGGCTTTTGCTCCCATGACAGTTCTCATGGGATAATTGTTTGTAAAAGAAGTAGGCAACATATCGGGGTGTGGAGGTATATATTTCTTTAGTCTCAGCACTCAAGTAATGGTGGCAAGAGTTTGAGGCCAGCATTTGCCATGTGAGACCCTGTCTTAATAAGAGAAACAAAAGTAGAATTATTCAATATAAGTCATATTTATTGACCTCTTTGTTCACCTGTCAGTTATTCTACCGGTTTGTCTCCATTATAACAACTATGAGAACATGGTAGCCTTTCTCCTTTGGCTCAGAAAGTATTTCTGAATAGTTGTCCTCATCACCTTCAATGCAATAGAGGGAACTTCTTTAAGTTCCTTAAGATTTCATAGAACTCCAGTTTCACAGCATTTTTTTGCCTCTGTGTCTGGCACTGATTTAACTAAAAGAACTAACTGGCTACATGCTTTTCATTCTGGCCGATACTTAATATTTCTTTTTTTTAGACCATGTGCCCTTTAGGATTTTCCACTTGAGGATTAAAATAGTATACTATTCATCTTTCTTTTGTTACTTCTAAAACATATCGTTTATGCAGGCCTGAGGACAGAACTTACATTTTTACACATACCAGAAGTACTCTGACACTGAAATGTGCTCATGGACTTTTCCTGCTTTTACTTTTTTTTTCTAGGTTTTTTTTTTCGAGACAGGGTTTCTCTGTGTAGCCCTGGCTGTTCTGGAACTCACTCTGTAGGCCAGGCTGGCCTCGAACTCAGAAATCTGCCTGCCTCTGCCTCCCAAGTGCTGGGATTAAAGGTGTGCGCCACCACCGCCTGGCTCTGCTTTTACTTTTGAGACAGATTCCTACTCATTTCAGGCAGACTAGCTTTGTTACTTAAACACGCCTTGAACCTTTGCTCCTCCTCCCCTGGCTTCTTGAGTAGATGGGATTACAGGCCTGTTCCATTAAGCCCACTGTTCATCATTTAAATATTTATTCTCTGAATATTTATTGAACACATAGAATGGGTAAGGAAATATTCCTGGCAGTTTAATACAGAAATGAAGAGGCTTGCCTCCATAAATCTTTATCTTAGATAAGGAGACAAAAAAATAAAGAGCCAAGTAAGCATAGATCACAGTATTGAGAGTGATAAGTTCCATTGGGAGAAATGCAGAAAGGAGGGGTGGTAAGGAATGAATGGATGTGTACTCCATTGTGTTTTTGGAGGAAGGAGACTATAACTTACATAAGTCCAGAAAGTCCTCACCAGGACCAGGATATTTGCGCGGTGAGTAGGGTATGATGATATCTGAGTGGCAAAAAGCTCAGATGAAGGGAACAGAAACTGCAGTAGGGCAACCTGGGAGGAAAATCACAGGTGGTTTGGAACTTCGGAGCGGGCCATGGATTGAAATTGAGGAGGAGCAAAGCATGAAGACGTTAAATTAGCTACGTGGTTGGGATCCCGTGGAAAAACACTTCGGAAGCCATTTTAAGTTTCATCAAACCTAGATTACGATCATCATTTTCTATGATCTGTGAAAGAGTGACTGGTTCTTATAATTTTCTGAGGATTTTGAACTTTCCCACAATTTCTCGTGCATCCCGCGCCATCTCGCTCCCTGTTCTGTCCATCTTTCTTTGTTTCCCTTCTCTTGCCCCCATGACATCACTACTTTTTATATCACAATTTATATTAATAACTATGACACCCCAGCCACATTTTATGAAGATTTCCTTCCTCTCACCAAGGTAAGTCCTCAAATCTCTAAGCTTGCTTCAGACTATCATTTTTACACTTACGTATTATTTAATCTTTTTGTTGAGGGACATTCTTGGAATTGCACCTAGGGATCTGGATAGGCTAGGCAATAATTTTGCCACCCACAATCATCATTCAATCTCGAATCACCTAAGAACACAGAGACTTGAATATTTGCAGTTGGATGACTTGAAAGGTCCTTTTATCTTCAGGTCCTCCAGAACCACCTGTGATTTCTATTCATCCTTAGCTCCCCGATGATTTAATCACACAACATACATTTCATTCTTTTCTTTGTCTGTAGCTACTGCTTATACTTTTTTTAAAGGTAGCTTCTTCAGAGAACGGTACATTTCTCCTCACTCTTTTCATGAGTCAGCTTCTCTCTGAGATGAGGCATCTTACTCTCCTATTTTAACCTTGAGTTTGTTTCCCTTCCATTTTCCCCTCAACTCAGGGACATCTTGACTTGGACTTGTCAAACTGGATATCCATCCTTTAGTGTTGGCTTTCAGCTATAACAAGTGCATAAATGAGTGCCTAAGTTCCAACCAGGAAAGCTGGGAGTGACTCTCTAAGCTCACAAGAAGTGTGTTGTAATGAATCAGCACCTTCTATGAATTAAATGATTTTCCAATTGTGCTTTCTATATTGGAAATTTCTGGAGAAATCAAGGACTCCTCTGTTTCCTCATGGTCTATCTTAATCAGCTTCTTTCCTGATAATAAATGTAACACGACAGGAACCCACACTGTCTTATGTAGATGTGCCTGTATTTATGTTTTATTGACTCTTCTAGATGGATATGAACTTAAAAGTAAAGAATCATCTCTTTTTTTGAAATCCACTGTGTCATTTAAAGCAACCTGTCTCTGAAAGTCAGTGCTCAGTAATACATTCTAAAGCACTTATGTAACATAATTCTCTTTACTAACCTTTACAAATCTTGTATTTACCTTACTTCTCACACTGGAACCCTTCATATGTCATCTTATATCATTCTGTAATTTTCTTTACTAAATAATATTTGTTTATGGTACTAATGATTAAACCTAAAGCCATACATTCCACGCAAACACTTTAGCAGAGAGTTCTATCCTTAGTCCCATTTTTAACCTCCAAGTTTGAGACAGGATATCACTAAGTTATCCATGCTAGTCTTAAACTCTCTCTGCAGCTGAGGAAATATTGAATTTGTCATCTTGCCCTTGCTTCCCAAGTAGTAAAGATTATAGGCTGCAATGCTAGGCCTAACTTATTTTCTACTGAAGGTAGATTTCTACCTTGAATTTAATTTCTAGGCTATGATACATATGTTTCCTACTTTTATTCTAGACAGTGGCACCCTTATCTTCAAGTACTCAGTGTTACATGTGCATTCATTGCTGAACATTTGATATTACAGGGTTTGGTTATTTCTTACAATTTTGTGATTTTAAGTGTTTTCCCAAGTCGGTTCTTGTAAAACATGTTATGACCATTTATTTCTTGATGAAAAAAAAAAGAAATCTGAGTTTTCAGAGAAGATTCTGGACTTTCACATATCTTCTTTTGTGAATTTTCCATCTTTCCGTTGATTCTGGTATTTTTTTCTTCCTTATGAAGAGATGCTCTCACATGAAAACTGGTAGCCCTTTGTAATGTAGGATATAAAAGCATGCATTTATTTATTTTTATTAGATATTTTCTTTATTTACATGTCATATGATTTCTCCTTTCCCAGTTTCCCCTCCAAAAAACAAAACAAACAAACAAACAAACAAACAAAAACAAGAACAAACCCCTGTTGCCTCCCCTCTCCCCATGCTCGCCACCCCACCTACTCTCACTTATTGGCCCTGGCATTCCCCTACACTGGGGCACAGAACCTTCACAGGGCCAAGGGCCTCTCCTCCCATTGATGTTCAAATTAAAGCATGCATTTAAAATTGCCCTTTATATTTCCTCATGGTGATATTTTTATACAGAAACACTGTATTTGTTCAATCTGTGGAATTAGTTTTCCACAGAAAAAATCTATTCTATAACTGAAAATACATTAACAATTACTGTATTTTCTTTTAATTTTTATGTATTTTTAATTTAAATATTTATTACCCCATCCATCAGTAAGTTGGATATGTAATGGGAGAGAAACAACTCGCCTTATCCAGAAGTGGCTCCTACTTCTTCTTTAGTCCACGATTCTTCACAGGTCTGTTTAATGTATTACGCTCCATAGAAGTCTGTTCTGTTGAGTCCTCACATGTATAAAAGGGTTACAATGTACTTTTTTCTTTTGTTTATATTTTGCTTATATAACTCAGCTTTCTCTAGTAAGCTTATATCCCCTATCTAAAATGCAGATGTCTTTTGGCCGTTACATGGGACGCTATGTTTCTGCACTCTTGCTCTCGTTGTCTTTCTCTGATTGTTGCAGAGAGCATCATACTTGACTAGAGTTGGAAGACAGCCTCTCTTTTCCACCCTCATGTCTAAGGAGGTCTTCTGCATTCCGTACACCTTCATTTTTGCTTCCTTTCCTTAAACTCTTCTGTCCCTCTAAACGACTCATTGCATATTCTTTATTTGTTGTTTTCATCCCAATGTTTCTTGAAATTCCAAAGTATCAGTTCTGCTCATCTGAGACTTAAGTTGTTGTTCACTTTTCATTTTCTCCCCGGGCCTCTTGCTTTTTCTTTGTCTGTGCTGTGATTTCACCTTCACTTCCTTGGAGTCCAGTTCGCCCTCCCTGGCACTGTTTCTGAGGTTCACAGCCCTGCCTTGAACCTGCCTTGACGGGTTGGATGTCTGGCTGCTTGCTTGGCTTTCAAGGAACTATCATTTCTGAATATACATCTGAATCACTGTAACTACATTCTCATTTTGGGCCGCAAGAGTGCTGTCTTGTCTGTCCCTTTCTATTTCACTCTTGTTTCTAGCCCTATAAAGTCCACTAGGGTTAGCACAAGTCCCTTTACATTTCTAGGTACTTCACTCTACCTCAATTTCTAGCCTATGCATATCCATAATCTTTCTCTTGTACCAGTCAACTGGTATGATTTAAAATTACTTCCTTTTGCTTCTCGTCAGGTGTGTTTACTTTTGTTCTTTACACCCTTGAGAGAAATGGGTTTCTCTTCTCTATCTAGTTCTCCCTATTTTCTATTTCACTCTTCAGTAAATGATGTCTTTGCCCTTACTTTCTTGCTTCAGTTCTTGCTTACTTACTTTTTTGATCTGTGCAGTGAAATCTCATCTCTCACATCTCAATTTTCTTTTTATGCTGTGTCTCTTGCCACCGTGTATCTGGGGACTGTTATGTTATTCTGTAATCCTGCACTTGTTGCTTCAATAAAGTTGAATAATCTTTGCTCTTGACAAACAATTTGCTATTCCTTTGAGGACACAGTAAATACTCTTTTTTTGTGTTCAATTTTTTGAAGTGGTGGCCAGTCTGCTCTTGTTTTTGATCCCTATAAAGCTTTTATTTTCCTTAGACTTTAGTTTCTCTGATCTGTTATATTTTGCCTTCCAGTATTATTTATAGGACTTGTATATTTTCTTTGTAAGTGGTTGAAGCATTTATCTTCTTATAGATTCCATGTATATTAATATTTTATGCTTTAAAAAGTAAATTGCTTTGGCAAATTTAAAAAAGTATTTCAATGTATATTTTCAGAAGAGTTATTTGTTAATCAACATGTCAAGAACTAAAGAGGATGCATACAAAGTTCTGGAATCAGATCAATCTGGACTAGGTCAGTTAGAAAGGATTTGGGGAAAATTTAAGGTTTAATTAATGAAGTAAACTTGAGAGGCCTGCTGGGTTTTAGATTGTTTAAAATACCAAATACTACAATTTGTTCCTTCTGGTTCAACTAGAGTGCTTCAATTTGGGAGAAAAACTAAAGTAATATGAGATAAAGACTGTAAGACTGACAATCACTATTAAATTACACTCCATGTGTTTCAATATAGAGAAGGTTAAACTGAGAACTACCCTTAGAACGCTTCCAACAAGAAGAATCTTGATGAAAAATTGTTGCAATTACCCCTACATTTCAAAGTGTGTTATTCTCCATTCTATTATCAAGATTTCTTTTAATTTGTATATCTTTGTTACCCCGTCTTAATTTTAATCTCTTACATTGACTTTATAGTAGATTCTGTAATCATACAACTCGATTAAATAATAGAATTCATTAAAATATTATGTGATATAATATAAATAAACTGTCTATATTCTAGGAGTTACAGAATTACTTGATATCCCTGGAATATTTTCCTCATGATAACATTAGTGATTGCTTCATAAGAAGAGCAAGAGAGGCCTGCAATGGCATATTGACTCTGCTTGGCATATGACGTTCTTTCCTGGGCATGGTATTTCTATTGTCATGCTGTAGTGTTATTTAATTTCTATAACAATATCTGAAAAGACCCCTAGTCTTTAGAAATGACAAGTTTGTGTTACTCAGTTATAACTAGAAAGTTGACTTAGACATTTATATAGGAGCAAATAAGAGCTAATTTTGAGAAGGTATAAAAATAAAAACTAAAGTGAGAAAGTAAAGTAAGTGGCTGCTGAATTTTGCTGCTTGCTGGAGCTGGAATATGGCCCCCATGTTCTTGCCAGCTTTCTCTTTTCCAATTCCTTTACTGCCTAAGCTTGGCTTTCCTGGAACTTACTCTGTACACTAACCTTAACTCAGAGGATCTGCATGACTCTCCTGAATGCTAGGATTAAAGGGATGTACCAGCATGCCCGGACTTAAGGTTTTCTTTAACTGGAACTTGCTCTGTCCCAGGCTGGCCTTGAACTCAGGAGATATGCTTGCCTCTATCCACTGGGATTAAAGGCTTATACTATCATGCCTCGACCTAAATTTAGCTGGGTGGGAATTCAGTCCAAAATCATTAGTCCCTTAATCTTCTACGTCATATATACATAGAATTTAGCTCCAGTCTACCTTCTCATGCCTCTAGATACTTAAAAACCATATATTTTGTAATTTTTCCTTTTTTAAGTTTGCTGCAATTCATCCAAACACTCTTCATGAGACTAAACCACAGCACAGAGTCCAAACTGGGTTGTTTTGAGACCTACTTTGTCAATGCAATTAATTTCACACTCTTCATGTGAGTCCCAGGCAGACTCTTCAGACAAGGGCGAAAAGCATCCATATTCTTTACAAAAATATCACATAAAACAGTCTCTAGGTCACGTACTGAAATTCTTCTCCACTGAAACCTCCTGGGCCAGGTCTGCACAGTTCAAATCACTCTCAGAAATAAAGTCTTCCATGTTCCTACTAGTATGGGCCATTAATCCGCACTTAAAGCATTCTACTGCTTTCCAAATCCAAAGTCCCCAAATCCACATTCTTCTAAACAAAAGCCTGGTCAGGCCTATCACAGCAGTAACCCAGTCCCTGGTATCAACTTCTGTCTTTGTTATGGTTTTACTGCTATGAACAGACACCATGACCAAGGCAACTTTTAATTGGCTGGTGTACAGGTTCAGGGGTTCAGTCCATTATCATCAAAGTGGGAACATGGTAGCCCAGGCAGGTATGGTACAGGCAGAAGTGAGAGTTCAAAATCTTGTTATGAAGGCAAACAAGAGAAGATTGACTTCCAGACAAGAGTCTTAAAGTCCATGCCCACAGCGGTTCCCCTCTGTTATCAAGGCCACACCTACTACAAACTAATAGTACTACTCCCTGGGCTAAGCATATTCAAATCACCACAATTCTAAAGCAGGAACAAATCTTCAATAGACAATTTCATGTTCAATGTGCTGGATTTGGGTACCTCTCTGGGTGGTCAAGTGAGCAATTAGGTAGGCATATATTTTTAATTGATGGGTGGTAGCTAAAGCCAAGCAGAAGGAGACACCAGTGCCATGGAGACCTGAGGAATTAGGAGGAAGGATACAGAGGGGGCAGAACTCTGTGAAACACTATCATAGCAGGTACCCTAGGAGTGAAGTACAGAAGAGCAAGGTAGTGACAGAGTGTTCCACCAAGGATGCCGTGTCCAGTTTTCAAACCCGAACCGTAAGAGAACCTTAGTGTAAACTAACAAGGTAGAATGCTGTGGATTCAAAGATCCTGAGAGGAGATTTGAGCTTCTTGAGTCAGAACCAGAAGTCTGCAGTGACGTGTGCCTAAGTCAATCCACACTGAGCAGGGGCTGTGAAATTTGGCTCTGGGTAAATGCTGCCCACTGCTGGTTAGTATCTTATATCTGGACATCAGAGCTAGGTATCCCAGTGTTGTATTTAAACTTTTAAATTTTTATTTTATGAGTAAGAGTGTTTTGTCTGCGTGCATGTATGTGCACTACATGTGTGGCTGGTTATGGGGGCCAGCAGAGGGCATCGAATCATGTAGAACTGAAGTTAGAAATGATTGTGAGCATATCGTTATGGTGGATACTAAACCTGGCTCCTCTACAAAAGCGACAAGTGCTTTTAGTTGCTGAGCCATCTCTCCCACTCCTATCTCAGGGTGTCAGATAGTCTGCCACCAAAGTTACCAAATGCCCTGGGAGAAAGTAGTATGTTCATTTTAATGTTCAACAATTACTATGTCATCTGTCTTGCAGGAGTCTTTCAGTTATTAAAAAAAAAAAAACCCTATGTTTAAAAAGTCATTGAAAAGACAGTTTAAAATAAAAGGTTATTATGGATTCTGCTGTTCTCATGCACATATTATGAACAATCTCTAAAGGGTAGTCTTCATGGAGGAAGAGAACTATATAAACCAAACTAACATTTACTCAACGTGCATTCTGTGATGTACAAGAAATCTTTTCTCTAATTTGCTCACCAAAACGACACTATTATGAAAGTCCTTTATAGTTTTAAGTTTGCACATGAGATAGCATGAAGTTAACCAACCTGTCTAGTAGTCCCGAAGTCCCGATTTGAACTGAGAAATTCCGAGTTTGAAGGTCTACTGTACTCTGATTTATAGGAGAAAAGGGATAGTGCTCCTTGGCTGCCTGTATTGAAGTGATAGTCACTGGATATACCAGTGACTTTTCTGAAAGTCATTTCAGTGGAGCAAGGGTCAGACTCAGAGTAGAGTAAATTACAAATGTTTTGGGCAAGGTATGTATATATATAGATAGTGAGAAGGAAGAAGTCATTTAGGGATGTTATTGCAAAGACGTAGTAAGACAAAAATCAGGAAAGTATTTAAAATCTATCCAGGAAGATTTATGTTTGCTTATGTTTGGGAAAAGTGTCTACTAAAAAGGGGGATGGAGGGACAGCATAGATTATTTGACACAAGGAAGAAAGAGCAAGTAGATGACATCATACGTAAAATGGGCAAAGCAACCAGATCAGTGTTCGCTGTGGCTCTGAAGGTTTAGGAGTTTCCTTTATCTGACTTGTCCTTACTCTCTGATGCAGAGGGTAGGACTTCTGCCTGGGATTCAGGTGCAGTGAACTGAAAAAAGAGCTCTGATTTCTAAACACAAAACAAAACAGTTGCTTCCTGTAAAACAGGAAAGAGAGAAGGTAGACAGTTTCCTGTGAGTTCACTTAGCAGGTTTTTAATTGATTTGCTAATAGTAGAAGGATTTAGAAGCCAGGCAGTGGTGGTGCATGCCTTTAATCCCAGCACTTAGGAGGCAGAGGCAGGTGGATTTCTGAGTTCGAGGCCAGCCTGGTCTACAGAGTGAGTTCCAGGACAGCCAGAGCTACACAGAGAAACCCTGTCTCGAAAAACCAAAAACAAACAAACGAACAAAACAACAACAACAACAACAAAAGAGGGATTTAGAAAATAAAGACACTGAAAAAAACATGGTTGATGTGGTGGGCCATGTGGTGGACATTTCATTCCTTCCTAAAAAGGGGAACCAAATACCCACAGAAGGAGTGGCAGAGATTAACTATGGAGCAGAGACTGAAGGAAGGACAAGCATATAGCTATCTCCTGACAGGCTCTGACAATACCTGACTAATACAGATGTAGAGGCTCACAGCCATTCATTGAACTGAGTACACTGTCCCCAATGAAGGAGTTAGAGAAAGGACCTA
>JADRCD010095099.1:0-19763 GCA_019843815.1 Montemys delectorum | reverse complement strand
TGAGTGCATGGACCGTCCTGGCTATGGGGAGGACTGAGTGCATGGACTGTCCTGGCTATGGGGAGGACTGAGTGCATGGACTGTCCTGGCTATGGGTAGCAAGGCATGCAGCTGAGGCGACAAGCCGGAGGGGAAGCATCCACAGAGGAAATCTCAATACAGCGTCCTTTCCTGTATGGTGTATGTTAATGTGCCTCAGTGCTTTGACCAGCCGTTTCATGGTTCTTGCCGTAGGTAATGAGATGGGCAACTGAGGCTGAGCCATCGGGATTAGGAGAGTCTGTGGGAGGAATCCCAGGATGTCAGTCTCCACCTGGGGCGATAGGGACCCCATATCACCTGTCTGATGAAGTACAGGGGCCACCATGTGAATACAGAGATTCCCTGAGACAGTTAAAAGTTTGGAAGAAATTTTTCAGCCTTTGAGATTAGCACAGAAGAGTTGAGACTGTTGACAAGCAGTGGAGGCAGAGGCAGGAGGATTTCTGAGTTCAAGGCCAGCCTGGTCTACAAGAGTGAGTTCCAGGACAGCCAGGGCTACACAGAGAAACCCTGTCTCGAAAACAAAACAAAACAAAACAAAAAATGCATCAGGGGCTGAGATGGCAGCCAGGCTGGAACTTGTTTGTGTAAAGCAGGAACAATAGCAGGAGCAATCGCAACAGGAAAGGGAGATGCAGCAGCATCCCTTATCCTAACATCTGCTTCAGCAAGTAAGCTAGATACTAGATGCGTGAGAGGATCTCTCACTCTGCTGTGGTAAAGTCAATAGAGGACACCCATCAAATCATAGCTTACATAGAGAGATAGGGGAGATCTGTGATCCAACTCAGATGGCAGGGAAGGAGGTGGGCTTTATAATGGTCCAGGACAAAGAACTAAGGTAAAAAGCATCTACTCCGTACTTGAACGTCTGAGGTTAGGAAAGACGTCTAAGCAAGCAGTGGAAGAGCCTCCCGCAGCCTGGCTTGTGAGGCTGTGGGACATGGAAGGAGATGAATCAGCCTGACTCCTGTGGAGGCAGGAAACATGAGCATTGTAACATCCTGTCCTTCCATAAGGCAAAGGTTGCATTATCAGAGACAGTGTGAGAAAAACCAGTCCCAATGGGCTGGCTTAGCAAAGCCGTTAGGAACACTTGGCCATCTCTATCTGAGGTCCCACAAATATTAGGGGCAGGAGGACCATAAAGAAGGGGAAGATGCTATGGAAGGAACAAGAGGTGCTGAGTGTGGACCCCAATCTGTTGGACTAGATAGAACTGTATTCACAGAGGAGTTAAAGAAAAGGCTGGGGCTACAGAGATGGCTCAGTGGTTAAGAGCACCTACTGCTCTTCCAGAGGTCCTGAGTTTGATTCCCAGCAACCACATGGTGGCTCACAACCATCTGTAATAGATGCCCTCTTCTGGTGTGTACTCATATACATAAAATAAGTCTTTAAAAAAATTTTAAAAAAGGAAAGAAAGGCTGATCCTGGAGGCTAGCATGGAGCTTTGGTGTCTTTGCTGGGTCCATTGGTGGAGCAAGCTCTTTGTAAGGTAGGGAAGGCTTTGCCAGATCTCAGGAATTCAAGCCAGCATGTAAAGAGAGTCTACAGTGAAAGAGCAGCCTAGAGGGGAGGAGAAAGGGCAGCAGAGAAAGAGCCTGCCTGGCTTGTCAAAGACAAAGGTGGCAAGATTTCCTAAGGAAAAACTGATGGGAAAGCCAGACTGTGCACTAAGGACCTTCTGGATGCCTGTAAAGCCTGAGCAGCAGTCCACAGGAGACATACATGATAGAACGATACAGGTACAGACAGCCAAACCAGTCAGGGGGGGGGGGGGGTTAATTAGCCCCAAAATGAAAAGGGTACATTTCACAAGAATGAGTTATTCTAGAAGTGGAAATGGTTTGCCAAGGCAGGGGTGATGAATGGGAGGCAACAGCTACCGAGCCGACGGAGGCCTGTCTGAATCAGGAAGCCAGCAGGTGCAGCAGGGTAGACTTAACTAACCCCTTGGGCACGTGGGGGAGGGCGTCTGAGCAGGTGAAGTCAGGCCCATTGATTCATCAGGTATGGAGAAATGCAGGGGTGCTCTGTGGAAGAGCTCTGGGACATGGAAACATAATGGCTGAGAGAGAATGGCCAAGGATTACAAGGAGCTGACTAAGCTAGTGCCTCCTCTCCAAGCTCTGGACAGAATGGCCATCTGTAGAGGAAGCAGTTGACACAAACGGCTGCAACCTTTCCACGCTGTATTAGACCCTGCTTATATCTGACTTCAGATTCTTCTTAGTTGAAAACTTCCAAGATGACTTAACACCTGCTGAAAACAGACAACAGACTCTGAGAGAACTCCACCAAGGCTACCCTTGTCATGGGATGATGGTTTGGGATGCTGCAGTATCCTGTCCATCTCTGAGAAGGTTTTGTTAGATAGACATGATGCTAACCTCTGAGTGTTTTGCAGATTTGAAAAGTCAGTGGAGAGCCAACCAGGTAAGTGGTACTTCCACCTACATTATGGTCCTACTCAGGCCATGTTAATTGAAAGAAAAGATGGGTTAAAGTAATAGCTAGCTATGGAGTTTAAATCCAAAAGCTATACCCTATATGGGTGGAAAAGGAAGTTCCCAGAGGCCAAAGGTTACTCAGTGATACCCTAGTGCCAGGGGTGGGCTACCTCTGTGAGTTATTGGCCAGGGAAGCCCCGGAGGCCTCACAAACCATAAGGGCTATTGCTACTGCTGTTAGTCATATACCAGAACTTTCCCGTTGGCACCTATGGCCTCCCCAGCCACAGGTTTTTGTCCTGGCTTACAGATGTGAACTCTTATGTGGAGAGGGCCTTAAATCCAATTGGAAGGCTGTTGGTCTTACCCACAACAGTATGCCTGCTGCTGTACACATTGCATGTATATGCTTGGACTCTAGGACACAGAGAAGTTACGCTGAGATTGAACTGTGAACCCCACCCCACTGGCTGGCTTTCATAGTGCCAGAGGGGACCATGCAGGCTACTGTCACTAACATTCCTGCTTGGCTATGGACCCTGCGTGCTCAAACACTGACAAGCTAGGCAGGATGTACCTGCTTGTGCAATAGTGGCTCAGCTGTTATGGGTAAGACCAGCAGCTTTTGTCTTAGTGTTTTCCTGCTGTGAACAGACACTGTGACCAAGGCAACTCTTATAAGGACAACATCTAATTGGGGCTGGCCTACAGGTTCAGAGGTTCAGTCCATTGTCATCAAGGTAGGAGCATGGTAGCATCCAGACAGACATGATGCAGGACGAGCTGAGAGCTCTACAACTTCGTCTGAAGGCCACTAGGAAAAGACTGGCTTCCAAGTAGCTAGGACGAGGGTCTTAAAGCCCATGCCTGCAGTGATACACTTCCTTCAACAAGGCCACACCTCCAAATCATATTCCCTGGTGCCACTCCCTGGACCAATCATATTTAAACCACCAAGTGCTTGCAGTTGGATTTAAGGCCCTCTCCACTAAAGAATTCACATGTGTAAGTCAGGACGAAAACCTGTGGCTGGGGAGGTCTTAGGTGCCACTGGGGAAGCAACTTGTATGGTTGTTCTAGATGGATATGATGTGCCTGTCTAACTGCCTTCTGAACATGTTTATGCCCATAGATCATTGTGGTTATCAGGCTCAATTAATAGCCACTGGTAACTGTTACTGTACTGCGGTGGCCTACATCTGAGTCATAGGTAGATATCTATAGTCATCCCTTCAAGGCTCAAGGATCCTTGCTGAAGAGGGTTGGGGATAGAAAGAGGGTAAGAGCTGGAGGAAGGAATGGAGTGTGTGTTCCTTCCAGATTGAAACATTCCATCTCTTAAACAGGAAGATAAACAACTCAAAACAGCTTCAGGAAGTTCCTGAAACTGACCAGATTCACTAGGCCCATCCCTGCCAGCTTAAGCAGTAAAAGCAGCAAACCCTCACCCCCACTCTCCCTCCCAAAGGGAAGGAAGCTGCGCTGCAAAGAAGACCTGAAAGAAGCAGAAATCAGCTGAGCTGCCTAGAAGATGTTTGAACCAACTGTGGTTTGCGACACCTGGACAGGACACTCTCCAACCTGCTGAGCTGCCTGCAGGCTGTACACTGTGGTTCAGGTTTCCAGATTTGTGAGCTGTCACCCACACTGGGGTGAGCTTTGGTGATGCAGTTGTCTTTGAGTCATTTCTGTTCCTGTAAGTGACCGCTCACCCATATTCTTGTAAGTAACCCCAATAAAACTCACTGGCTCACCAGGTAGGACTTTGGTCTGTGATAGGCTATCTGGGTTGAGTATGTGTGTCTGCTGAGTTTCCCCAGGAAAGGTTTTGTCATGAAACACTCTTGCTTCTTAGAAGATGCCTGAGCCAAGGGTGTGGAAAGGGGTGTAGGCTAAGGTCAAGGCTGGGTCAGAAAGGAAGGCTGGCATGTAGTTAGAGTGAGACACCTTTGGTCACAGACAATAATGGGTGTCACAGACTCCTCCCTGTGGTCTTGCTTAGGTAACAGAGAGCCAGAACCCAGGAGGAAACGGGCCAGTGTTCACGTTTGCACTTCTGTGAACCTCGGTGGGTGGTAGATGGCTAGAAGCAGAAAGCAAGTTTTCAAGGCACAGGATGATGTCAGTTAGGGAGGTGCTGAGTGTGAACCGCATCTAAGATGGCAGTCGGAAATAGTGAATAGATGTCTGGTTGCATCTCACTCTGGAGTTACTTTATCAGATCAAACATGAGTTTAAGGGGTGAGTTTGGGGGACTGGAAAGATAACTCAGGAGCGTGCTTGCCACCCTTGAGGATCTGGGTCAGATCCCCTTTGCCCACATGCAAGTCAGCCATGGTGGTACCCATCTCAAATCCTGGCACAGATACAAGTGGATCCAGGAAGCTCATTGGCCAGCTACCCTAGCTGAATCATTGACCTCCCAAGTTGAGTGAGAGACGTTGTTTTTAAACATCAAGTGGAGGACCAGCAAGATAGCCTCAGCCAGTAAAACACTTGCCCCAAAGCCCGACAACCCAACTTTGATCCCTAGGACTCACATTTGTGTGGAAGAATTGGTCCCAAAGGCTTTCCTCTGACCTCCATATGCACACCACGGCACCTGTTCAAACCACCACACACATGACATGTATACACACGATAACAATAAATAAGGGGCTGGAGAGATGGCTCAGCGGTTAAGAGTACTGACTGCTCCTCCAAAGGTTCTGAGTTCAATTCCCAGCAACCACCTGGTGGCTCACAACCATCTATAATAGGATCTGATGCCTTCTTCTGGTACGTCTGAAGACAGCTACAGTGTACTCATATAAATAAAATAAATAAGTCTTTAAAAAAAGATATAAAAAACAATAAATAAAAGAGATAAGAGAGTGATAGAGAAAGATACCCAACACATGTACATACATATACACACACATGGGCGCATACCCATCAACACACATACCATGTACATAGAGAGCTTGGAATGTGCTATCAAGGAAGGATATAGAGTGTGGGTGTGTGGGTGTGTGCACGTGGGAGCACATGCACTGTGTTCTTATGTGCT
The DNA here is from genome assembly GCA_019843815.1 of Montemys delectorum. Lineage (NCBI taxonomy): Eukaryota > Metazoa > Chordata > Mammalia > Rodentia > Muridae > Montemys > Montemys delectorum. The sequence goes on along the minus strand of JADRCD010095099.1, from coordinate 14,219 downwards.
CATGTGTGCTTGTCTGTGTGTGTGTGTGTGTGTGTGTGTGTGTGTATGTACAGCCCTGTCTGAGGGATACCTCTTCTGGGATGGCCTAGGCTTCCAGTTCATAAAATCACCATCCACGTCATAAAAACACCAGGCCCGGCCCTTCTGGGGATAATTCTTCAAGAAGGCTATACACTCTCCATGTCCAGCTCTCAAGTGGTGAAGCAGAGGATGCCCCTGACGCCTCACTAGAGGTTCAGTGGGGCCCGAAGAGGACCTGCCAGCTACAGACTGGCACAGACTCCGTCTCAGGCTGGGCATCAAAGAAGATGCCCTCCCCTAAATTCAGCTGCTGGAGTCGAGTCAGCTCTTCCCATTGCCCTCTCTCAGACGCCCATGACAGCCACCATTTGTCCTACTTCCTAGCCTTCTGGGGCAGCTGTGAAGATGTGTAGCCTGACACACTACAGTGTGGGTTTCATTGCCCAGTAAGTCTTTAGCTCCAGGGCCACCAGCTGGAGGACTCAGCTTCTGTCATGCCCACCAAGCACAGCTGGGTCCTCTGAGTGATGGGGCAATCTTTTTTGTTTGAGTTTTGGGCTGAGCGTCGGGAGGGACAGTGGTTCAGGCTTAGGCATTCAGTTTCCTGGTGCGGAGCTTTGGAAGAAATGGAGGCCACCTTCAGTGTAGATTTGCCCTGCTTCCCAGGCTACTTCTATTAGGCATTGCTTTCTCCAGCCCTCAAGGGATCTATAGCCCCACCCCCACCCCCATATTATCCGCTCCTCCCAGGCACCCAGCCTCCCAACCCTGGCCAGGGGTTGTCTAGATTGGACAGTAACTCCCTTTAAGGACAAACCAGATCGGCTCACCTTGTTTCCACTCAGACTACTTACCATAATTTTTAATTGGATTTATATGTACTTAAGCAAGGATTTAATTGGCAATAAGTTAGAGAGTCTGTGGATACAGGCCTGTCAGGGTCAAACAGGATGAGGGAGAAAAGTGTGCAAGACTGATAACCTCTTGTGCTACCTTCTGGGCAGTGGGGGCAGCAGTCAGTGCCTTCTGGGCACGTGTGATGGGGATGAGACATAGGTCTCTAGCTCCCTCTGTTGTAACCCTCTGTTATGGGCTTGGGGGATTTAAGTGAGATCACATTGACTCAATTATCCACCCGTGAGGAGCACTGACCTCCTCAGCTGGCACAGAAACCTGCTCAGTAAATTTGCTCTTCAACAAGTGGACAGTGATGGGATGGAAGGCTTGTTCTGCTCCGAGCAGTCCAAGGAAAACCTTGAAGTTAAACATGTAAGAGCCGCCGGGCGGTGGTGGCGCATGCCTTTAGTCCCAGCACTTGGGAGGCAGAGACAGGTGGATTTCTGAGTTCGAGGCCAGCCTGGTCTACAGAGTGAGTTCCAGGACAGCCAGGCCTGTCTCGAAAAAACAAAACAAACAAACAAACAAACAAATGTAAGAGCCCAGGGTACTCAGAGAACCCAGTCAGGCTGAGTGGAGAAGAGTTTTTGAAAATGCCACCTTCAGTACAGGTTTGCCCAGCTTCCCAGGTTACTCCTATCAGGAATTATCTCCTCCAGCCTTCGAGGGGTCTATAGCCTCCCTCGAGGGAACTGTTGACCTCCCTCCCCATATTACCAGCTCCTCCCAGGCCTGGGGTTGTCTGGAAAGGACAGGGATTCGAAGCACTCAGATGCAGGTACAGACTTCGGGGAAAGAGTCTGAAAACCAAAAGGATAAATCCCAGGGACTCCTAAAAGCCGGGAATCTCCTAGACTGTTCCAGAACTACCATAATAAAGATGTGTGTTCAGGTGTTGATGAAAAAATGGGAAACAAAAAAAAAAATATTTTCAGGTAAACAGGGTGCGATACAATCCCTTCCTGGTCTCCTCCTGAATCCAAGTCCAGCGGAGAAGATGAAGTGGACAGAAATAACCCGAGGTGGAGAAAGGACACCTAAGAGCATTAGCACCCCAGATTAGAAGGCTGCAGAGGTGGGGTGCCACTGAAGCGAGGACAGCAGAAAGCTTGCTGGATGGGAAGCCATGCTCAAGGGCTTCCCTCCAGAGAGGGGAAGATTTCATTGCTCCTCCCAAGTTTGCCATTACTGGTTTTAACAGGCAGGAAACAGATGGCACAGTCACAAGGGTTTAATTGGGAATAAGTTAATGAAGGGTCTGTGGATACAGGCCTGCATGGATCAAACACATGGGGAATGGAGTAGAGCGTGCAATGCTGCCAGCCACAGGTGCCACCTGCTGGGCAGTGAGGGCTGCCAGGCTCGGCAGGTAGGGCAGTCAGAATCAAGCATGGTGGGCAGTCTGGGCAAATGGCTCTGCAGTAGCCTTCCCTCTCCTTTCTTCTCCCTTCCCAGGCATCCCTTGGCCCTAAGCTAGCTTGAGCCAGAGAGAGCCCAGGAGGGCATTTCCTGTAGGTTCTTGTTCAGGGCCTATAGCACGGGTAAAAGACTGAACTGGGTCTCAAGGGGCCTTAGGGTAGAAAGTAGTCTGGGGCCAGTGGGAAGGCTGTGCAAACTGGTACATTTGCAACCGGCAGGCTCTGGTTTATCTGTGGACTCAGTCTCAAGCTCTTTAAATGAATGGTTCTTAGGATGGGCACCTTTGCCCCTGGGGTCCATTGGGCAATGCCTGGAGGACATTTGGGGTTGTCACAATTGGGCGTGTGAGCTGCTGTTACTCTCTCATGGATAGAAGCCAGGGTCACCTCATAACTTCCCACAGTTTGCAGGATGGCCCCTACCAGGAAGTGTCCTCCCAGGCCCAAAGTCAGCAGTACTGCAGTGTAGAAACCCTGCGCTACATTCAGGCAAAAGGGAAGTGATGTAACTTGTCCTGGTGTCTCCTGTGGTCACAGAGTTTGGGCAAGACAGCAGTGATGCAGAAGCCAGACCTTGGCCACGGACTTCATTCACAGGAAATTCTCCACCTGGGTGGACTTGAAGCTGGCTGCATATGCTTCACACCTACCTTCCTGTCCTCCTGGCTGCCCTTGTCGTGTGGAAACCTGAGAGCAGCCCCTGCTCTGGGGTACAGGGCTCCCTTCCAGGTTTACTCCTGGTCTGAGGCGCCACAGAGAGATTGCCTTGAGTATGCTCCAGTGTCCGAGTTGTCGGGGAGAGGTACTGAGTGGGCCTTTCCATTGTCTCCACGTAGGAAAATGTCCAAGATGGAACATGTGGCGTTGTAACTTTCTCTTTCAATTTTACTGTAGATGGACGTTGTTCAGACTAAGTTTTTGTGGTTTCCCTGAGCTGTACTATTCCAAATAAAATTCCAGGTAAGAATAAGACGTCAGACATTCCACTAGCTCTGGTAAGAGACCACGGACTCCTTGGAGTGTCCCTCAGTGCTGTTGACACTAGAGCCGCTTTCACCCACTTGTCCATTCCTTGTCATATCGTCAGTGTGTGTATGTTTGCACATGAGCCATCTCTCCAGTCCTTCCCACTCCTGTTCTGACTGAAGCACTAAGCTGGGTCTTGTTTTACTTAATCACCTTGGGGCTCAGAATCCTCATCAGTTCCCAAGGCAGTCAGAGACACAAAGGTACAGGAAGAAATACTTAGGGCAGGCTCTCGGAGGTCACCAACAAGAAGTCAGGGGCTGGGCACAGTACCCCTCAGCTGTAATCCTGGTACCCAAATGTGATGGTTTGTGTATGCTCGGCCCAGGGAGTGGCACTATTAGGAGGTGTGGCCTTGTTGAAGTAGGTGTGTCACTGTGGGTGTGGTCTATAAAACTCTCACCCTAGCTGCCTGGAAGCCTGTGTTCCATTAGCAACCTTCAGATGAAGATGTAGACCTCTCAGCTCCTCCATCGCCGTGCCTGCTTGGATGCTGCCATGCTCCTGCCTTGATGATAATGGACTGATGAACCTCTGGACCTGTAAGCCAGCCCCAATTAAATGTTGTCCTTATGAGTTGCCTTGGTCATGGTGTCTCCTCACAGCAGTAACACCCTAAGTATGACACCAAGTAGCCAGTGGTGGCTCACGCCTTTAATTCCAGCACTTGGGAGGCAGAGACAGGCAGATTTCTGAGTTTGAAGCCAGCCTGGTCTAGAGAGTGAGTTCCAGGACAGCCAAGGCTACACAAAGAAACCCTGTCTCGAAAAAAACAAAAACAAACAAACAAAAAAAGACACCAAGTAAACGTCTTGGGTGCCAAGTAGGCTTCTTAAGCAACTTCTTTACATCTGTGAGGATGAAGGCGCAAAGGTGGCTCTCAATGAGTCTCAGTCCTCCATCAGCCTTGTGAGAGATTTACCCAGCTTCAGCTTTACCCAGCCTAGCACCACGTCTGCTGTGGTCACTCATTAGATAATGGTGGGACTGGAATGTCAGGTGGGACCGAACCTGACATGCACATGAAAGCTCCTTCCTACACTCCCATAAGATCTGAGTTATTTAACAAGTGTGTTCTGTGTCTCCCTGGAACCTAGAAGCATGCCCCTCCTCTTCTCTCAAAGGTCAGGATGCTTCAGCCAGCTTCATTCTAGTTTCCATAGCTCCTGGGAAAGCAAAGTGGCATGAAGACAAAGGGAGCCCAGGGGATTTTCATGGAGACACTTGGCCTCAGAAATCCTTCATCGTGGGCAAGGGCAAAGCAGCGTTGTGATTTGGGACTCCTTGTGCTACAGTCCTTCTGAGGAGCATCACACTGTCTATACTCTGTTGAGACTAATTTTACCTCAGCATGGTGTCTGTTCCCTTTCCTCCCTCTCAGCCTCCCTCCTCTTCCTCTTCCCCTCCCCCCTTCTCTTTCCATCCTTCCTCCCTTCCTTTCCTTTCCCTTCCCCTCCCTCACAACAGTGTGCTTCCTCAAGTCCAGTGTGGAATGATGGAACAGGTGCGCTGGCCTGTGTTAGCATTGCTGATCTGCATGACAAATCCTTAATAGATGCAGTTGGCTACACTCAGAAAGTTTTACCTCACCTCAAACTATAATTCAGAGCCATGATCTGGACCCATGGAAGGTGGGCCAAACTGTGAAAGTAGATGATAGCTTCCACCAGGGCAGCCCTTCACAGTGGAAAATGTAAGGAGCTATTTTGGACCCAAATGACGATTAGATATTTTTTTGGGGGGGTAGGTATTGCTGAAAACTAAAATATTTGTCACCCCCACCCATGCACAGACTTGTACCTGAGAGAACTTGCAGCTATCATAAACCCATATGAGGTCCATTCCTTAGGCATTCGTTAGCCCTACTGTGTGCTTACTGATTTCCTACTATCTAAAGAGGATTCCACTGACATGGATGAGGGTTCGTAGAAGTCAGTGCCCTGGCATCTACCCCAGCATGCAAGCATGGGACAGATGCAGTCAGTGCTTAATGACTTCCCATGGAATGAGGACTCGAGCACTGGTCCTCCACCCAGTGACTTTCCCATTAGAGAATATAGCAGGATGTATGGATATATGAATTTGGTCCCTGGGCTGTCATAGCTGAATCTCAACAACAAAGCTATGGTTATCTCAGGCTTGGGAGGTGGGGGCCAGGGGGCGGTGTCCAAGAGCCAGGGGCGGACAGACTTACTCCTTCTGGAGTCTGTGAGACAAGGTCAGTACCTTGGGCTCCTCTGTTGGGCTCCTAATGGTCGTCTCCCAAGGTGGTTCTCATCAGCTTCCCTCTGTGATCTGTCTGTTCTTCATACAAGAATATTAACCATACAGCTCTCCCTGATCCCACAACCACACTTTGCCTTAATTACCAAGAAGATTCATTATCCAAATGAAGTCACTATTTGAGGTACTGGGACTTGGGATGGAAATGGTTTCAGTTCTGTTATGTGATGTTTTCCCCTCTGTCCTGAATCAGAAGAGGGAAGGCTCATGACCAAGAAATATAGAGACTCACAAAACCTCTCCCCAAGGTTCCATAAAAAATATGTGCCGGGAGGGTAGATGCTTCAGTGGTGGAGTGGCCTCCAGGCTATGCCATGAATTCCAGGGCATATCTTTCCTGAGTCATCGTCCATGCTAGCGTGACGTGATACAAGTGCCTGGAGTCACCTGTGTCCCCCTAAGTAACCTCAGTAAACTCATTGGTTCGTGGAGATTGGCTTGCTGGGGAGTTCTTTGGTGGTCGGGGAGTTCTTTGGTCTGTTGTTACTGGCCCCATCTGGGGTAAAAGGGTCTTCCTTCACTTGGCAGGGTCTTTCCTTCTGGAGGCTGTGAGATAAGACCGGGCTCAAAATCACATGACCAGGACAAACACAGCATGAATCTTTTGTCTGAGGAATCTGAGATTTCCTTTGTCCCAAGGGTGATGTGTGTGTAGTTACCCCACTTTAAGCTCCAGGCAGACCACTTACTCTCAGCCCTGCCCAGGTTCCCTCAGATCCTCGTATGAAACACACACACACACACACACACACACACTTATTTTTAACCTGCCTTACTGGCTCAATTGCTGGGGACTTTTAATCTCCCACGGCTAGCATACCACACCCTTCCCTTCCCAGTTCTCTTAGTTCAGCACCTCTTTTTTTTTTTTTTTTTTTTTTTTTTTTTTTTTTTTTTTTGATTTTTCAAGACAGGGTTTCACTGTGTAGCCCTGGATGTCCTGTAACTCACTCTGTAGACCAGGCTGACCTCGAACTCAGAAATCCACCTGCCTCTGCCTCTCAAGTGCTGGGATTAAAGGCATGTTCCACCACTGCCTGGCAGCTCAGCACCTCTTAATCTGCTCTCTCTCTGCTCAGTTATGGTTGCTCTGCCCAAGATCTTACATGGCTGCTCCCCTTTTCTCCCTCCCAAATCTCCCTTCCTCCCCTGTGTCTCTTAGCCTGCCCATCTCTCTTTTTCCAACCCAGCAATTGGCCCCTGGCATCTTCAACAATCCGTTATGAACCAGCTGGGGAACAGGACCTTAGAATGGGAACCACTCCTATGGAGGGGAGGGGCTTCTTTACATCTACGAGAGGCAGCAAGTGCCACCAGATTACAGGACAGTGAGGAGTGGGTCGGGGAGGCGGGGTGGGGAGAAGGAAGGCGGTACCTGCTGAGTGTGGGAGAGGTAGCTGCTGGAGGGGAGAGGTTCAAAGATGCTTCCAGATGAGCATCTGTAGAAATGGAGATTTTTGGCAGGTTCTTTCCCTGATGCAATTCTTCAAAGTTCAGGTCTATGTGTCTGTCTACTTGTTTTTCTTTTGTGTGTCTACTGTGTATGTGCATGCGTGCTTTATGCGTGTTCATGTGTACTCTGGAGTGTGCATATATGTGCTTGGGTATGGAGGCCAGACATGGACATCTCGTACCTTTCTTGTTTGCTTCTTCTGATGAGGTCTCTTGTTGAGGCCCAAGCAAACCAGCTGCTCAGACCGCCTTCTCAATGTGCCCAGTCCATGCTGGGGTTACAGGTGTGTGCCACAGCAGCATTCAGTTTGCATCTGGTTACTAGGGATAGAAATGGAGGACCTGGTCCTTCACGGTGGGCGCTTGACTGACTGAGACATCTCAGGCTGGATTCTTTACTGAGTGGGGATTGAGAGCAGAGCTGGGTGGTTAGAATAGGGGTAAAAGCCTTGAGGGATGGATTACATCCCAAGTGCAGCAGGGGACCAGTGCAGTGAGAAAATAGGTCGGTCCCAAAGCTCGGGAGCTAGAGTCTCAGAAAAGTTCAAAGTCGTGAATCTGGGCTGCCGAGAGGTTTCCCAGAATCGAGAAAATTGGAGGCAGAAGGATGTCTCAAGCGTGATGAGCCAGTGAATCATAGGCTGCCCATCTAGGAAGGTAAGGCGAGCCGAAGGGCAGCCAGGAGTGTGTGTCCCTGTTGTCCAGCTTGGCAGTCCGCCCAGAATTCTCCTGCTAGGGTGGCTCGGAGCCTGCCTTCCCTTTTGCCTGACAGCAGGGGAGCAGAGGCAGAAGGAGATGACAGATCACATATTCTTCTGAACGCCTTGTGCCCGATCAGGATGGCAGACAGTTTAGATGCAGGAGTGTTCTGGACAGCATTTGGCAAAGCCCTCGTGGCACTGGTTCAGCCTTTAGCTCCCACCCCTCACCAGGAAAGCAGTGTCCCTGCTGGTGTCCCAGCTAAGTCACCGGATCCATCAGGCAAGAATGAGTGAGTGTCTCTGGGGCCTTTGCAAAAGGCAAGAGCCAGAAGATGACAGATAGATAGGTGAGCTGGTGTTAGGTCTGTCGCATTAACCATTCAGAGCAACAATGGAAAGCAGTCTTTACCTTAAAAACGGTCTTCTTGGGCTGGAGAGATGGCTCAGTGGTTAAAAGCACCAACTGCTCTTCTGAAGGTCCTGAGTTCAGATCCCAGCAACTACATGGTGGCTCACAACCATCTGTAATGAGGTCGGATGCCCTCTTCTGGTGTGTCTGAAGACAGCTACAGTATACTTACATATAATAATAAATAAATCTTTAAAAAATAAAATGGTCTTCTTCCTTTGTGCCCTTAAGCCTGACGTTTCCAGGGGCTACGCCAGGGTTCCGCTCTGCTCCACCACCTTCAGCAAAGCAGCTCATCTAGGAGCACAAGAGGCCATCCTGACTCAGATCTGGGACTCCGGAATTCCTCCATCCCAAACCCCAACTCCCTCTTGAGGCTGTAGGCTGACCTCATTCTTTGGTGGCCAGGGACAGAGCCCAGGGCTGGCTCACTGGGCTGTTAAGAGAACATGATGGGTGGAGTATGGATGCAGGCCTAGGATACCCATAGCTTGGGACGCTTATAGGTGTGGCATGGGGTTCCAAATGAACCCTGGCTCGGCAACATGATGTCAAGGAGTGAGTCCTCTGGCATGCTCAGTGACTGTCACTAAATTGCAGTAGAGACTCGATGACAAGTTTTGCAGCTGAAGAATTGCAGACACAAAATAAAACCCTTCCAAATACATCTTAATCTTCCAGCACAAAAGAATTACATTTCTTTCTTTTAAAAAAGATTTTTTAATTTATTATTATAAATATGTACACTGTAGCTGTCTTCAGATGCAGCAGAAGAGGGCGTCAGATCTCATTACGGGTGGTTGTGAGCCACCATGTGGTTGCTGGGATTTGAACTCAGTCGGTGCTCTTACCTGCTGAGCCATCTCACCAGCCCAAGAATTACATTTCAAGTGTGGATGGGGGGGGGCCTTTAAAGCCTTGAATCTGGTGCCCTGGGGGACTTCTTGGATCCAGGATCTGACGCTTTCCAAGTGCCCACCATATTCTCCTCAAGGTACAGCACTTTCTGGCGAGGGATGCAGCCAAGTGGTACAGCGCTTGTCTAGCATGCACTGGGCCTGGGTTCCAACTCCAGCATAAGAAATATCGTCTCCTTAGCAGCCAGAGCCACCCACTGACTTCAAACCTGACTGTGCTGCTTCCCTATTTCAAAGTCCCTTTCATAGCTACTGCTGTGTCCAAGGGGAAGACCCTTTTCTGCCTGTTGCGACCACACTGCAATCTATACTTTCCCTTGAACTATACGGCCATCACTCTGTCCGGGCTCAGCTCAGAACTGACCCAAAGCTGCCCTTCAGAGCTGAGGATACAAATGAGGCCAGTGACCCCAAACCAGGCCCAGCTGCTAAAGGAAAGCCCTTAACAAAGGAGCTCTCTCTCTCTGAGCTTCGTTTGGGAGCCTGGCCGTAGAGCCCAGCCTTAGCATTGCTGTGGACACAAGCGGCCACCAGACAAAGCCTTTTGCTTTCCTTTGTATCTGGTGCAGCTCCAGAGGTGACGGCTGGGAGCTAACGCCCCTCCTTCTTCTAAGACCACATCTCCACCGATCCACCTCCCCTGCGGCCCAAGGCTGCTGCCTGCGGATCTCAGCTTCCGTCTGTTCCCCTGTGGAAAGAGAGAAGGGCAGAAATAAGCCTAGTGTCTGGGAGTGCTTTCCTGGGCAGAGGCGTGGGCACATGCCTGCTCAGTCTTCGGAGCCAAAAAAGCTACACAGGGGATGGGATAGAGCTCTAGCTCTTTTCACTGTGTCAAGAGGTGAGGTGTCTGCTCCTCTCTCCTGACCTGGGCAGGCGCGGGGACTAGTAACCTCACTGGCACTGAGCTGTGCACAAAATGGGGAGGAGCTTCCAGCGGTCTCAACTTGGGGGCGGGGCTAGATACACAGCCCCGCCCCAAGGAGGGTTTACGGCCTAGCCCCGCCCCCAGGAGGAAGTGCAGACTTTGAGTGGGTACTAGGCCAACACCCCAGCCATGGTCCCTAGGAACGGGCAACACCAGGACAGCTATGTGGGTGATGACCCTGAGACACTGACTAACTGTACTAGAGATGGTGACTTGCCATTTTAAGCTACTTTGTTTTGGGGGTGACTCACAAAGCAGCCAAAAGGAGCCGGCTTAGAGGGTTAGCGGAGCTGGGCGAGGTATGAACTGACTGAAGGAGAGTCTGCACATGGCTTCTGTGTGCACCCGTAGCGACTGCATCTTAGATGCCCAGTTCCATCTGCCTCTCCTGGTTATTGACAGGGCTCTCTGAGAAGGGTGGGTGGGTGGGTGCAGGCTGCTTAGAGATCCTTGGAGGTGAGGCCTCACAAGCAAGTTGGCGCTCATTAATTAAGCAGATATTATTAGTTTTGTTTACCTGGGAGGAACGCTGCGGTAACAAACCTGCCAGTTTCTCTCTTCCGCCCCTTGCAGACGGAGGTTTTGATTATTATTTTGATCCCAGCACCAGCCAGAAAAGGGTAGTGTGTCTAAATATTGGAGTGATTGCTTGTAAGCCACATAGCTGTGCAGGCAGAGGTGGAATGGGAACATGGTGATTTCATCCAAAATCAGAGCTTTTGTGAGAAATTCAGCGACAGGGTCCCCAGTGTTACAGCAGCTCTCTAGAAACCAGGCCGGGTGCAGAGACCTGGGTGCCTGTGTATGACCTGTTATTCCCTGAGACAACTCACCCACATGGTAACAAGTGTTGTCCTGTGGGAGGATCCTCACCGCTTTAGAGGTGGAACTACTGTCTGCAGGGCTTAATGCTACTAAGTTTGGGGTGCTTTTGGAGGCGATCTAATACACAACTCTGCTATCGACTACGATTGGAGGGGTCGGTGACGCTGGAGTTTGGCCCCATGTCTCCTGGATGCAAAGTCCAAGTTCTTTCTACTGTGTCGACATGGAGGACAAGCCACTGTGCTGCCAGGCCTGTGGACACTCCTAGTATCTACCTCCGTGCCAGGGGTTTTACGTCAACTTAACATAAGCTAGCGTCATCTGAAAGAAGAGAACGCCCCCTTGAGAAAATGCCTTCATGAAATCCAGCTGTAGGGTATTTTTCTCAGTTAGTGATTGATAGGGGAGCCCAGCCCATTGTGGGTGGTGCCATCCCTAGGCTGGTGGTCCTGGGTTCTATAAGAAAGCAGAGTGAGCAAGCCATGGGGAGCAAGCCATGGGGAGCAAGCCATGGGGGGCAAGCCAGTAAGCAGAACCCCTCCATGGCCTCCGCATCAGCTCCTGCCTCCAGGTTCCTGCTCTGAGTTCCTGTTCTGACTTCTTTTCCTGTCCTGACATCATCTTCCTGATGAACGGCGTTATGGAAGTGTAAGCCAAATAAACTCTTTCCTCACATTCAGTGGTGGCACACGCCTTTAATCCCAGCACTTGGGAGACAGAGGCAGGCGGATTTCTGAGTTTGAGGCCAGCCTGGTCTACAGAGTGAGTTCCAGGACAGCCAGGGATACACAGAGAAACCCTGTCTTGAAAAACCAAAAAACAAAAACCAAAAAAGATTCTGAGAATAAACTTTCTCCTCCCCAACTTGCTTTTTGGTTGTGGTGTTTCATTGAAGCAATAGAAACCCCAACTAAGACAGACTCCTACCAAGCAGGTTTGGAGGACTAATGTGGGAGGTGATCTACCTTTCAGCAGGCTTGCTGCAGGGCCCTGCCTGCTGCTGCTCACAGCTCCTCCTCAGGGGCTCTACTCCAAAGGTCACCGAGTTCCTTCAAGGCGGCTGCTAGCAGGCACTGGTTTGCTTTTGGAGGGAGAGAGTATTCATTCCAGCTTCTAGTTCCCTCCCATCACCCCTGAAAGCTAAGCAGGGAGATGACTGACAGATGCTTCTGTGCTCTGCAGGTGGCCAGGCTGAAGCTGAGCATCCCTGTGTCCTCCTGCCTCACCCTCACCACACACACACACACACACACACACACACACACACACACACACACACACAGAGAGAGAGAGAGAGAAAGAGAGAGAGAGAGAGAGAGAGAGAGAGAGAGAGAGAAGAGAGAGAGAGAGACTGACTTTGTGTCAACAAAACAAAACAAAACATCACAAAACAATGGACAGGGCTGTGGAAGCAGCAGGGCTTTCCGGGGTGGAGGGTCTGGAGTGACATTTCTCCTCTCTGCCCCTCCTTCCACAGCTGTTGACAGTGGGGAAAGTCCCTGCCTAATAAACATCCTGGGTTTTGAACCTCACCATAAACCTGCTTCCTGAAAACGGCAGCTTACAAGTGCACCCACTGGGGACTAGGCCCCTTGGATGTCAGCCAGATTGATGGGCAAGCCTGGAGCTGGTTTTGCTCTGGTAGCTGGAGAGGTGGAGAGGTGGAACTGCTCTGGAGACGCCACCAAGCGCTATGTGTCTGTCTTGCAGGGATGACCTTTGCCTGTCTGTGGAGGAGTCCATTGCCTTCTATTAGAGAGAGAGTACACGATACCCATGTTTGCTCTGCTGGCCTGTGGTGTGTCTGCTGCCATTGTAAGCTAGGAACAGATGCTCACTGTCTCTGTGACTGCCTCATGACACAGATGTCTTTCTTCTGCCAGACCTCCATTTGTCATCTCTAATTGGGGACAGCACTGCTACGTGTAGGCTCCTTGTGGAGATTAAATGAGTTAGTCTAATGTGCAGCGTAGGGCCTGGAACTCAGGGAGCAGGAGGCGGGCTGGGTTTTGTTAGAGGTTGTGCTGTTTTCTCCTGTTGGCCACACAGAGCATTGCATCTTGGGTGGCCAAAGCTGTCTCTTGAAGTTTCGATGTTGGAGTGATGTTTCTTTCTTTCAAGCGTATGAAAATATGCACCGTCATTGTGTTCTTAGTCCCCTCTTAAGAAGAGCAGAATGCATATTTGAATCTTACAACCATCTGGATTCCGGAATGCCTTTTGAAGTTCAAGGTTGTATAAGAACACATGTGGCCATAAAACTATCTTTAATAGAGGAGAGCTCTTGGGCTGAGTGTGTAACAACAGTGGGGAGTGAGCATGCTTACACAGTTTCTAAGCATGTGACATCACTGTAGAGACCTGACTGGATTCCCTTTTCATGTTTATTTAGACAGTGTGTGTGTGTGTGTGTGTGTGCACACGTGTAAGTGAAGGGCTGTTGCCTAAGCCAGCGGTCAGTGCTGTGTGTCTTCCCTGACGGCTCTCCAGCTTGACTCTTCTGAGACGCAGTCTCTCCCTGGGCCTGGAGTTTACTGACTTAGACAGGCTGACTGGCCTTTGAGCTCCAGAGGTCCATCTGGCTCCATCGTTGCAGGATTGAGACGACATTGTGTTACCAAACTTGGGTTTTACTCTGAACTGGTTCTCCAAAACCTTACTGAAACTTTTTAATCCTCCCCCCTTACCTTGGGGACAGAGTCTCTTGAATCTCACGCTGGCCTCGAACTTGCTTTGCAGCCAGGAAGGGCCATGAGCTGCTGACCCTCTTGCTCTCATCTCCCGAGCCCCAGGTTTACTGGCCTGTGGCACCATGCTTCACACCAGGACTTTGTGCACGCTAAGCAGGCTCACCCCCGACTGTTCTACACACTCAGCCCGAGGGCTCTCCTCTATTAAAAGGAGTTTTGTGGCCACAGTATCCCTGTGAAGACCGCCCCGAGACTTCCTGTACACTCACACAGTTCTCTTTCCTGCAGACATCCCGTGTTAGCACGGCTCACTCTGCACACCCAGGGAACCAACGTCTCCCCATGTGGTCTAAGCTTTATTCAGATTTCTTTAGTTTCCCTTAAATTCTCTTTGTCCCAAGATCTTATCCAGGACACCACATGAACTGTCCTCACCAGTGCTCACAGGCTTCTGTCTGTGACATCTTTAAGGCTGTCCTTGGGTCTGCTTCCCTGGACACTGAGAAACCAGCTCATCTCCATTTTGTTCCTAGAAGGCATGTTGAGTCTGTAGCTAAGGTTCTGTTTACTATAACACTTGTCTGCTTCTCAGAGCTGGGCTGCACCCTACCCCAGAGCCACAGAAGGAACCATAGACCAACCCCAGAGCCACAGA
>JADRCD010095093.1:0-17028 GCA_019843815.1 Montemys delectorum | reverse complement strand
ACCTAAAGAAATGTTCAAAATCCTTAGTTATCAGGGAAATGCAAATCAAATCAATTCTGAGGCTCCACTTTACAACAGTCAGATCAAAAACTCAGGTGAGAGTAGATACTTATGAGGATGTGGAGAAAGAGGAACACTCCTTCATTGTTGGTGGGATTGCAAGCTGGTACAACTACTCTGGAAATCTGTTTGGTGGTTCCTCAAAAAATTGGACATAGTACTACCAGAGGACCCAGCTCTACCACTCCTGGGCATATACTCAGAAGATGCTCCAACATGTAATAAGGACATATGCTCCACTACGTTCATAGTAGCCTTATTTGTAATAGCCAGAAGCTGGAAAGAACCTACATTCTCTCAACAGAGGAATGGATTCAGAAAATGTGGTACATCTACACAATGAAGTACTACTCAGCTATTAAAAACAATGAATTCATGAAATTCTTAGGGAAATGCATTTATCTAGAAAATATGCTGAGTGAGGTAACCCAATCACAAAAGAACACATGGTATGAACTCACTGATAAGTGAATATTAGTCCAGAAGATTGGAATACCCAAGATCCAATACATAAACCACATGAAACTCAAGAAGAAGGAAAACAGAAATGTGGATACTTCAATCCTTCTTAGAAGGATGAACAAAATACCCATGGAAAGAGTTATAGGGACAAAGTATGGAGCAGAAACCGAAGGAACAACCAACCAGAAACTGCCCCACCTGGGGATCCATCTTATATACAGTCATCAAGCCCAAATACTATCATGGATGCCAAGAAATGCTTGCTGACAGAAACCTGTTATAGCTGTCTCCTGAGAGGTTTTAATAGTGTCTGACAAATACAGAGGTTGATACTCACAGCCAACCATTGGACTGAGCACAGGGTCACCAATGAAGGAGCTAGAGAAAGGACCCAAGGAATTGAAGGGTTTGCAAGCTCCATAGGAAGAACAACAATATGAAATAACCAGCTTTCCCAGACCTCCCAGGGACTAAACCACCAACCAAAGAGTGCACATGGGCGGGACTCATGGCTCCACCAGCATATGTACATGAAGATGGCCTAGTTGGTCATCAATGGGAGAAGAAGCCCTTGGTCCCTTGAAGGCTCTATACCCCAGTGTAGGGGAATGCCAGGGCCAGGAAGTTGGAGTGGGTGTGCAGGTGAGCAGAGGGAGGGTGTAGGAGATAGGGGGTTTTCCAAGGGGAAACCAGGAAAGAGGATAACATTTGAAATGTAAATATAGAAAATATCTAATAAAAGAAGAAAAGAAAAGAAATTCCTTTTCCACACTTACTTCATGTAGGGTACTGCCTATGTTTTCTTCTAGCAGTATCAGTGTTCACACTGAAGTCATCAGTCCATTTGGAGTTAAATGTTGTGAAGGATGAACAATGCAGGTCCACTTTCATTCTTTTTAAGTTTATTTAATCTTTTTTTTTACAATCCAGATGTTATCCCCTTCTGAGTCCATGCTCTGACTGTTCCATATCCCATAACTCCCTTCTCCCCTCTCCATGAGGATGTCCCAATTCCCATACCCCACCCTACCAGACATCCCCACTCCCTGAAACCTCCAGTCTCTTGAGGGTTAGGTGCATTTTCTCTGATTAAGTCCAGACCCCGTCGTCCTCTGTCTATATATGTTTTGGGGGCCTCATATCAGCTGGTGTATCTGAGAGGTCTTGTCAGGTTAGTTGAGACTGCTGGTCTTCCTACAGGGTCACCCTCTTCCACAGCTTCTTCCAGCACTTCTCTAATTCAACCAGAGGGGTCAGCAGCTATCTTCATCTGACTCTTTCAGCTGCTTGTTGGGTCTTTCTGAAGGCAGTCATGATAGGTTCCTTTTTGTGAGTTCTCCATACCCTCATTAATATTGTCAGGTCTTGGGGCCTCCCCTTGAGCTGGATCTCAATTTACTCCTGTTGCTGGACCTCCTTTTCCTCAGGCTCTTCTCCATTTTTATCCCTGCAGTTATTTCAGACAGGAACAATCATGGGTCAGAGTTTTTGACTATGGGATGGCATTACCACCCTTCACTTGATGCCCTGTCTTTCTATTGGAGGTGGACTCTAACAGTTCCCTCTATGCATTGCAGGGCATTTCATCTAAGGTCCCTCCCTTTGAGTCCTGAGGGTCTCTCATTTCCCAGGTCTCTGGTACATTCTGGAGGCTTCCCCCACCTCCTACCTCCCAAGGTTGCCTGTTTCCATTTTTTTTTTCTGCTGGCCCTCAGGGCTTCAGACCTGTTCCCACCCAATACCTGATATGTTCCACTCTTCCTCTCCCTGTCCCCTTTCCCACCCATGTGCCTCCCTCTCTCCCCTCCCCTGTGATTGATTTCTTCACCCTCCCAAGTGGTATTGAGCCATCGTTGCTTGGGCTCTTTGGCTTGACAACCTTGTTGAGTTCTCTGGATTGTATCCTGGGTATTCTGTATATTTTTGGCTACTATCCACATATTAGAGAATACATAATATGCATATCCTTTTGGGTCTGAATTACCTCACTCAGGATGATATTTTCTAGTTCTATTCATTTGCCTGCAAAACTTGGGATGTCCTCATTCTTAATAGTTGAGTAATATTCCATTGGGTAAATGAACCACATTTTTTTGTATCCATTTTTCTGTTGTGGGATATCTGGGTTGTTTCCAGCTTCTGGCTATCACAGATGAGGCTGCAATGAACATGGTGGAACATGTTCCCCTGTGGCATGGTGTGTTATCTTTTGGGTATATGCCCAAGAGTGGTATAGCTGAGTCTTCAGGTAGATGTATTTCCATTTTTTCTGAGGAATCTCCAGATTGATTTCCAGGGCGATTTTACCAGTTTGCAATCCCACCAGCAATGGAGGAGTGTTCCTCTTTCTCCTTATTCTTGCCAACACGTGCTGTCACCTGAGGTTTTGATGTTTACATACAACTTCTCCAGCACCATTGTGAATATGCTGTCTTTTCTCCAATGTATGTTTTTAGTATCTTTGTGAAGTGTTATATAGCTGTAGTTACATACTCTCAATTTGTGTCTTCTATTTTGTTTCATTGGTCTATATATTTACTTTTGTGCCAGTACCATACTGTTTTTATTTGTATAGTTTATAATTTATAGAAATCCAGTAATTTCTTTCATACCTTCCAGTTTAGAGAGTACAGATTTTTAATGTATTCACTTATAATATTCTGAATTTTTATTTGGGTCATAAAAGGAGAGTAGGGATAGCCAAGAAGGGGAAGTATACTGCTCAGAGACTATTCTAAATTAAAGACGCTTACAGGAAATTATCTGCAGGATTAAACTGTCACAAAGAAGAGCAGAAGCAGACTGTGGACACAATTGAGATTTTTGAAAGCAGATGGAAGGCTTGCATGATGTGTTAAAGAGTTTTACTTCTTTTGGAAGGAAATGGAGGAACCAGCATCATTAATATTGTTGTTAATAAGAACATGCTGGGAAGCGCTTGTGTTATGACACTGGTATTTGTAGCAGAGACATCAGTTACCTTTATTTCTATTTTTTAGATGTTAGTGAGGCAAACAAAGAAACAAACAAACAAAAGAATTAAAAACAAACACTTCTGTAGGTCCTTAGTCCAAAGAGGATATATGTATTTCCTAAAGCTGCTGTAATGAAGTACTACAAGCACAGTGGCTTAAAACAATGGATTTATTCTGTCTGTGTTCTAGAGGTTCCTCATATGAAATAAATGTTTGGTTTGGAGTTTCTGGGGGTTGGACCTCCTTATTGTTTTAGTTGTGGTAATTCCAAGTATCTGGATGTGTCACAGTCTGTCTTCATTCTCTATCACTCTCTTCAGATCTTCAAGTGCTTTTTTCACTGTCTCTGTATCCAGAAGATAGAGCTGTCTTCAGGAAAAGGCATCATGTATATTTATGAAAAAGCAGCTCTTCCCCACAATGATCTTATTGTACCAAATGATATCTGTAATGATCTTATTTCTAAACAAAGTCCAATTTTGACATAGTCAATGTAAAGTCATTAACATAGCCTGGAGGACAGAAATCAATGCCTGGCAGATGGCAAACTTAGATAATGGTCAACTGTTTGGGAAAATGGACAGATGGATCTAATTGTTTGCCAGAGTATTCAGTGATGTCAAGAAGTTCACGTGTTCCTTACTGGGTCTTCTTCTTGTTATTGTTTCCTTGATTAATAAACAAAACAAACAATTCTTCATTGAGCTCCATCATATATAAGGTAGCTATGTCATCTGCAAAGTATATCAACTAAAATTGTTGATCCTAAGAGGTAATCAAGCAAAGAAAAGTGACTTCTGAACTTCATGTCAAAGTACTAAGAAGAAAGGAAAGTATACTATTGCAGGTAAATGTTCTAGGTGGCCAGATTTTAGTCTATCCTATGTGTCTTGGAGGGGGGCATAATTACAAAACAAATCTTTCAGCATATAAAGATCATCAGGATCAAATGAGAGTTATACCAGAAGTTCAAGCTTCATTTAACATCTGAATTATTAATGTATAAGAAAAAAATACACTTCTGTAAAAACAGATGTAGAAAAAGCACTTGACAAAATACAACACCTTTTCATTCCAAAAATTTAAAACTTAAAAATAAAAGGAATTTTCTCATCAAGCTGAATAAATTACGTTTAAAATAAACAAATAAACAAGTGCTAATAAAGACAGTGACAAAGACTACATACTTTGCTCTCTTGTCTGGAATATGAAGATGGTACCTACTCCTGTCCTTCAACATATTACTGTGCTATCCAAGACAATTAAGTAAGAAAGAGAAAATTATATAAGCAGTTTTCCAAATGGAAAACATTATTACTCAGAGATCTATCATTAATTCTCGTTACAGATAGCATGAGTATATGTAGAAAATCCTAAAATATGAATAGAATTAAAAAGTTTAACAAAGTAATATAATAGAATGTCTGTATAAAAAGCAACTGAATTTCTGACTACTTATTATGAACTTATTAAAAATAGAGCTAAGAAACTATTATTCTTAGAATATTAAAAAAACCCTAAATGCTTAAGAATAAGTTTAACCAAAGAAGTAAAATATTTATGAACTTAAAATTATATAAATCATTTCAAAGAATATTTATGAATTTGGAAAATATTCATCAGAATACCCAGGTTCATGAATTCAAAGACAATGTTTTTGCATGTTAGTACTATCTAAATTAACTACAGACATGCTATAAACTCTGTTAGAACCCTGGTTGATCTCTGTATATAATTGGCAAACTGGTTCTGAAAGGAGGGACTTAGAATACTCTAATACTGAGAAATGAGAAAAAAATAATATTCTTTCTGATTTTGAAACTTAGTACAAAGAATATGTTAGTATAAATGTGTGACAGTTGCACAATATTTTTAAGCATATCATTTGTAGTCATGAATGACTATTTTCCACAAAAGAAAATGTCCTGTCCATTCACACAGAATTTTAAGTCATATCTGAAATACAAGTAGGTAGCTAAACAGTTCCTCATATTAGTGTAAACTCATTTTTAAAAAGAATAGATATCATGAATGGAATAAATGTATAGTAAGATAAAAATACAAGTAACAGAAGAAAAACAAGAAAATAATTTTTATTTGTTACTAATATGAAAAGGTAGATAAAATATGATATTCATATCATAAGAGTAATGTAATATAAAAAGATGTATTGAAAGAATAAAAAACTCTTGAAGTAATGCAGATTTCATATAATAACAAATAAATGGAAGCCTCATGTGATAAATTTTAATGTGCCTGTCAGAGAAGTAAAATAAAACAACATAAAATAGACATGTAAAAAATTTTAGAATAAAAATATACAAGGTTCCAAGGTACACAGTCTAGCAACGATGGCTCTGGAATAAGAGAAAAACAAAAAACATAATAAAGAAATTTATTTTTTAAAATAATATCCTAAAACTGAAAGGAAATTAATTCAAAATTAAAGGGCCTACCAGCGGGAGGGGGACAGGAATAGAGAGAGAAAGGAAAAAAAGGTGAAGGAAGAGGAAGGGAAAGGTAGAGCAAGGAAGAGAATGAGAAGTAATAAAAGAGACTGAAAAACCAAGATGCCAAGGGTAAGCAAGGAGAGGATCATGAGTCTAAATTAACACCAGAATATCTATGAGAGTAAGGTAAATATCTTCCAATTTTTAATTGGAAAATATTTCAGCCAAATATGAGATTAAGACATACGTTTTCAGAAATAAATAGATCTTTATAACATGTTTCATCATCCCTTTTTAGGAAGCTTTCGGGAGATCTGCTCCATCAAAATGAGAAAATTAACCCTAAAAGAAAATATGTTCTACAAAGTAGTAGAGCAGAACACAGGAGGTTGTAACCAGTAAAAAAAGTCAAAACTGATGCCCAGAGTAGTAGTGAAAGGAATCACAAGATGAAAGTTGTAATATGAGTTGAAAGAAAAATTCTTTTCAGTGGGTTGGTTTAGGAGGACAGAGGGCTTCAGGAAGGTTTACTGCAGAAGGAGCCAAACTATGATCCATAATCTCATGTGTTTAATGTAGTGAGTTAACATCTATGCTTCTGTCAATTTGATTTTAGATAATGCAGACAAATGAATAACTTAGGGTGTTATTAACATTATGACAGACAACTTACTATAGAGAATCATAATATCATATATGGATAAGGATAAATATCATATGGATAAGGATGGATATTTCTGAAAGAATAAACATTTATATACATATTTATATCAAGATAAACACTGAGTATTATTAACCACAAATCATGATATATCTATACTGGAGAAAATGGAAATTAGATTTGGGTGTATGTAATGGGGTAGTAGATAAGCTATATCTATGATAACTAAATTCTTATCTATTTTACAAAATTGTCAGTCACACAAAAATGAGCAAATAAAGGCTTCTGGTATTAGTATATTCATATACATATGCATACATATATAATTACATATTTAATTTACATGCTGCTCACTGTTCCCTCTCCTGGTCATCCCCTCCCACAATCCTTCACTCCATCCCACCTCCTCTTCTCCTCTGAGTGGGTGGGAGCTCTTCTGGTTATAACACCACCCTGGCACATCTTTTCTGTGAGGAAAGGCTCATCCTCTCCCACTGAGGCCAGAGGAGGCAGCCTAGCTAGAAGAATATATCCCAGGCCTAGGCAACAGCTCTTGGGATAGTCCCTGCACCAGTTGTTCAGGGCCCTTAAATTGCACACGAATCGCACACATTAATAGTGGTAGTCTTCAGCAACCCATTCTCACCAACTGACAGGTCACCCAGTCAAAAACTAAACAGAAAAACAATGAAATTAACAGACATTAGGAATCATATGGACCTAGCAGATATCTATGGAATATTTCACCCAGACACAAAAGAATATACTTTCTTCTCAATAGCTCATGAATCCTTCTCCAAAATTGACCATACAGTCAGTAACAAAGCAAGTCTCATCAGATACAAAAGAAGTATATAATAACACCTTTTATTTTGTCAGAACACTATGGATTAAAGTTAGACTTCAACAACAACAGAAACATGGGAAAGGCTACACATTCATGGCAATTGAACAACAATTTACACAGTTATCTCAGGGTCAGGGAAGAAATAAAGAAACAAATTAAAGACTTCCTAGGATTCAATGAAAATGAAGGCATAACATACTCAAATTTATGGTACGAAATGAAAGCAGTGCTAGGAGGAAATTTCAGAGCACAAAGTACCTCCATAAAGAAATGAAAAAGTTCTCATACCCACACTTTAGAACTATACCCGAAAGCCCTAGGAAAAGAGAGGTAATCACATGAAAGAGAAGTAGAAGGCAGGAAATAATCAAAATCAGAGCTGAAATCAATCAGTCAGAAACAAAAAATACCATACAAAGAATCAATGAAACCAAGAGCTAGTTCTTTGAGAAAGTCAACAAGATAGACAAACCCTTAGCCAAACTAACAAAAGGACAGAGAGACAGAAACCAAATAAACAAATTCATAAATGAAAAGGGAGACGTAACAACAGACCCTGAGGAAATTCAAAGAATCTTTAGGTCTTACTTCAAAAGCCTCTACCCCACAAAAATGGAAAATAGTAGTGAAATGGACAGTTTACTAGATAGATACCATTCCTAAAGTAAATTAAGGTCAGGTAAACTATTTAAACAGTCCTGTAATCCCTAAAGAAATAGAAGCAGTTATTAAAAGACCTCCCCCCCCCCAACAACAACAACACAAAGCCCAAGGTCAGATGGGTTTTGTGCAGAATTCTACCAGACTTTATTTTTTTATTTTCTTTTATTGGATATTTTCTTTATTTACATTTCAAATGTTATCTCCATTCCCAGTTTCCCCTCCAGAACCCCCCTATCCCATCCCCTTCCTCCTGGTTCTATGAGGGTGCTCCCCCACCCACTCACCCACTCCCACCTCCCTGCCTTAAAATTCCCCTGCACTGGGGTATCAAGTCTTCACAGGACCAAGGGCCTCTCCTCCCATTGATGCCTGACAAGGCCATCCTCTACTACATATCCAGCTCGAGCCATGTGTACTCTTTGGTTGTTGGTTTAGACTTTGGGAGCTCTTGGGGAATCTGGTTGGTTGATATTGTTGTTCTTCCTATGGGATTGCAAACCACTTCAGCTCCTTCAGTCCTTTCTCTAACTTCTACATTGGGGACCCTTGCTCAGTTCAATGGTTGGTTTTGAGCAACTCCCTCTGTATTTGTGAGGCACTGGCAGAGCCTCTCAGGAGACAGCTATATCAGGCTCCTCTCAGCAAGCACTTCTTGGCATCCACAACAGTTTCTGGGTTTTCCACCAGACTTTCAAAGAAGAGCTAATACCAATACTCCTCAAACCAGATGACTAAATAGACACAGAAGAAACACCACCAAATTCATTCTATGAGTCCATAGTCATTGTGATACCTAAACACACAAAGCCTCAACAAAGAAAGAGAACATCACATCAATTTCTCTCGTGAACAATGATTCAAAAATAATAAAATACTCATAAACCAAATCCAGGAACACATCAAAGATATCTTCAATCAAGATCAAGTAGGCTTCTTCCTAGAGTTACAGAGATGTTTCAATATATGAAAATCCATCAATGTAGTCCCCCATATAAACAAACTGAAAGAAAAAAAATACATGATTATCTCACTAGAAGCTGAAGAAGCCTTTGATAATATTGTTCATGTTATAGGTATTAGAGAAATCAGGGATACAGGGCACATACCCAAAGATAATAAAATCAATATACAACAAGCAAATAGCCAACATCAAACTAAATGGAAAGAAACTTTCCATGAAAATAAGAACAAGATGAAGTTGCCCACTCTTTCCAGATTTATTCAATATAGTACTTGAAGTTCTATCTAGATGAATAAGATAACTAAAGAAGATCAATGAGACCTAAATTGGTAAGGAGAATGTTACCTATTTGTAGGTGATAAGATAGTATAAATAAGCAATCCCAAAGATTCTACCAGATCTACTCATGATCTGCTAAATACCTTCAGAAATGTGGGTGGATACAAGATTAACTGGAAAAAAAAACATTAGCTCTCATTTATACAAATGATAAACAAGCCAAGAAAGAAATTTACAGTAGCCATGAATAATATAAAATATCTTGGTGTAACTCTAACAAACCAAGTGAGAGATCTGCATGATAAGAACTTCAAGTCCCTGAAGAAAGAAGTTGAACAAGTTATCAGAATATGGAAAGATCTTGTTTGCTCGTGGACAGGTAGGATTAACAGCAAAAATGGTCATCTTACCAAAAACACAGATTCATTGCAATCCCCATCAAAATTCCAGAACCATTTTTTATAGACCTTGAAAGAACAATTTTTTACTACATATGGAAAAAAAAAAACCCAGGATAGCCAAAACAGTCCAGAACAATAAAAGAACTTCAGGAGGATTCGCTATCCCTAACTTCAAGCTGTACTACAGAGCAGTAGTAGTAAAAAATGAATTGCGTTGATAGAGAAATAGACATGTTGATCATTGGAATAGAATTGAAGAGACAGAAATAAACATACACACCTATGAACACTTGATTTTTGATAAAGAGCTAAAACCATACAATGGAAAAAAGAAAGCATCTTCAACAAATGGTGCTGGTTTAACTGGATTTCTACATGTAGAAGAACAAAAACATCCATTTATCACCCTATGCAATACTCAAGTCCACATGGAAGAAGGACCTCAACATAAAATCAGATACATTAAATCTTTTAGAAGAGAAAGTGGGAAGTACTTTTGAATTCATTGGTACAAGAGAAAATTTCCTGAACAGAACACTAATAGCTCAGGTTCTAAGATCAATAATTGGTAAATGGGACCTCATGAAAATGCAAAGGCAAAAAAACACTGTCAATAGAACAGAAGAGCAGATCTTGAATTGGAGAAGAATTTTCATCAACTCTACAGCTGATAGAGGGCTAATACCCAAAATTTATAAAGAACTCAATAATTAAAACACTAACATCCTCAGTAACCCAATTAAAATTGGGGCACAGAGCTAAACAGAGAATTCTCAACAGAGAAATCTCAAATGGCCAAGAAGCAATTAGACAAATGTTAAAAGTCCTTGGTTATCAGGGAAATGCAAATCAAAACAACTTTGAGGTTTCATATTTTTTGAAGCATTGCAAATATTTATTGCTACATTATATCTTACATTAGTTGATTTGTGGTAGTTTTTAACCTCAAAATTATCTCAAATCAATTGTGACTGTTGTCATAGTACATTCCTTGTTATGTTTTAGTTCAAACTACAGCAGTAATCTTCTTTGGACATTCTATACATCTAGCATGTCACATTCCATTTGATTTTCAACGGTGCTACCAGATAATTACATGGATTTCATTTATATATGAAAATCAAAATACATGAGATGATTATATACTTCATATCCTATGTTTATGTGTGTGTACATATACATCACATACACATCAGAATTGCAAAGATAAAAACCTCAAGAGATAGCACATGATGGTGAGGATTTGGAGCAAGAAGTACACATCTCCACTGCTGGTGGGAGTACAAACTTGTATAACTACTTTGGAAAGTAATTTGGCAGTTTCTCAGAAAACTAGGAATATTTTTACCTCAAGAGTCAGCTATACCACTCCTGGGCATATACACAAAAAATGCTCCAACATCCTATAACATATATCCTATCTTATCTGTCATTCCAAAAGCTGGGGGGCCTAGGCTTTGGCCCTGGCCTGGCTAGCTGAGGCTCTCTTTCTCCCAGGTGGCAGGGGGTCTGTTGCTGAGGCCCAGGTCTCTCTTTCCTCCTGGGGCTGGCCTGTTAGCTGCACGGTGGGTGCCTTAATTAAAAAGGAGGCAATGTATGAATGAGTTATTTTATTGTAGGAAGGATATGCTGGTTAAGTAGAGAGAAGGAAAGGAGAGGAAGGAGAGAGAGAGAAAAGAAGGAGAGGGAGAAAGGTAGAGAAGAGAACAAAGAGCAAAGAGGAGAGAGAGAGAGCAAGAGGGCAAGAGAAAGTAAGAGTGAGAGGGTGTTGGGCAGTGGGGTAGTTCTGACAGCCAGAGTCCAGTAGAGCAGAGCCACCTTAAACTCTGGAGACCCACTGAGCATCTGCCCAGGAGGGATGGAAAGGTGAATTGCTCCTGAGACCATGGCTCAGATTTCAGCCCAACCCCTGACAACGACCCCCAGCAGGAGAGATTTACTGTAATATTAGTCAAGCCCTCTAATATGCAAATAAAGATTCTCAGCTCAAACCAATGAGAAATAACTGCTGCCAAAATATGAATGATCCCCCAAAACTATATATATGTATGGTATTCAGGGAAGTAAAGTGCAGTGCGTGAAAGATCTATTCTGTGGTCTGAGCCTTTTGTTCTAGAGCTGTAACACTTGGGAAGAGGTCTGCTCTCCCGAAAGGTGGCCTGAAGCTGCGCTGCACTCACGGGCTAGTTGGCCTGTTGGTCCAGCCCAACCCGACTCACTACAGGGCAGAGGAGAGAAACAGAGCATCTTGAAAGACAGGGCAGAGACGCCCGGTCTGTGCTTGCTCGATTCTATGCACTAGGGCTCTCCCAATCAAGCCAGGCCAGAGATCTCCATGGGAAGCCGCAGGCAATAAGACCCACAAGAGGGGTAAGAGGAGAGTAGCAGAATAAGAGAGTGATGAGGGGGCAAACAACCCCTTTTATTGTATGGTGCATGGCATGCCTGGCTTGTGGTCAGATGACTGTGTGTAAGGTCCAGCTAGAATGCTGGGAGTTTGAGGCAGTGTCTGCCTGATAGAGCATACATCTCCTGCAGGGGCAGCTGTCAGGGGTCTGGGCTGAAATCTGAGCCGTTGGTGTCAGGAGCAATTCACCAAACGCCTACCGTCCCTCATGAGCAGATGCTCAGTGGGTCTCCAGAGTTCCAAGGTAGCTCAGCTCTACTGGACTCCGGCTGTCAGAACTGCTCACTGCCCCACACAATATGCTATATTCTTAATTAAATTTCAGTTTTTCATATTCTTCATATAATTATACATTCTTCTGTGAATAGTTTTACCTTGACTTCTTCCTTTTCAGTATTTATCTTCTTGATCTCCTTTAGTTATCTTATTGATCTGGCTAGAACTAAGTACTATATTGAATAGATGAGGAGAGAGTGGGCAGCCTTGTCTTGTCCCTGATTTTAGTAGAATTGCTTTAAGTTTTCTTCATGTATTTTGATGTTGGCTATTTGCTTGCTGTATATTGCTTTGATTGTGTTTATGTATGTGTCCTGTATTCCTGATTTCTTTAATACCTTAAACATGAGTGTTAGATATTATTAATGACTTTTTCAACATATAACACCGAAATAATGCAATTCTTTCTTTCAGCTTTTTTATATGGGTGTCCCAGATTTCCTGGATGTTTTGTGTCAGGAATATTTTAGGTTTAACATTTTCTTTGACGGATGTATCATTTTTTCTATCATATTTTTTTGTGCTTGAAATTCTTTCTTCCATGTCTTCTATTGTTGGTGATGCTTGCATCTTTTGTTCTTGTTCTTTTCTCTGGGTTTTCCATCTTCAGAATAAACTCAGTGGTTTTTTTCTTTTGTTTTGTTTCTATTTCCACTTTTGGGTCTTGCACAATTTTATTAATTGCCTTCACCTGCTTAATTGTATTTTCCTGTATTTCTTTAAGGGATTTCTTCATTTCCTTTTTAAAGGACTTATTATCCCTATAAGATTGTACTTATTGTCATTTTCTCGTGCTTTGGTTCTTTTAGGTTATCAAGGCCTTGATGTAGTAGTATAGCTGTGCTCTGAACATGTCATAATGTCTTGGCTCTGTTCATTGTGTTCTTTCCAGTGCCTTTAGCCATCTGGATGGCTTTTATCATTAGATGCTCCTGTTTTAATATTGGGAGGGTGTGTGTGTGTGTGTGTGTGTGTGTGTGTGTGTGTGTATGTGGTGAATCTGGATGGTCCTGGTGTGACAAGCCTCTAATGAGGTATCCTTGTGATGCACAGTTCCAGATCTACAGGTCTGTATGGCTCAGGGTCTGCAGGTCTGATGAAGGTGGGAAGAGAGGTGGCTATGAGATAGCAGACTGCTCAGGGGAGATAGGCTTGTCCCAGAGTACTCAGCCTTCAAGGAAGATGGATGAGGGAAGGATGGCTTACCTGTATGGGTTAGGATTCACAGGTCTGCTTAAGGCAGACAGAGAGGTGTCAGGAGAATGAAGGTCTTCCTGGAAACAGCACACTGCTCAGGGCAGCTTGGCTTGCTGACTCAGCCAGTAGAGAAGATAGGGGAAGGGAAGCTTATGTGTATGGTGTAGGATCCACAGGTGTGATAAATGTAGGAGGAAAGGTTGGTAGAGAATGGAGGCTCCCTATTATAGCAGGCTGTTCATGGCTAGTAAATTCTTTAGAAATATGGATCTAAATATTGGAAGATATAGGAAATTAACAAGTATATCATGAAGAAGCAGAAAATTGAATATGGGGGTTGGTAAAACAGGACACTGATGGTTTAGGTTGTAGGTTCTCGGATATCTAACTTTCTAAACCAAGTTAATGTTTTACTTCAATTAAAAGAATCATAATATATTCAACAAACCATGTTAGAGCATGCCAAAATCAGAACTCAAATTCTGGGTAAGAAGTTGCTCATAAGTAGGCACTGTAATATTTTGGGGGAGGTATATTCTCTTCTGCGATAATTTTTCTCATATTCAAGATCCTTTGTTTTTTCAAACTTCACTTGCTTACTCACCCTCTTCCTTCAGTTAGCATCTCTATCTATCTATCTATCTATCTATCTATCTATCTATCTATCTATCTATCTAGATGTATATATGCTTTTATGAGTATAATACATATATACATATATATGTATACACACATACACATAGACACACACACACACATATATAATAGTTTAAAAGTACAGTGTAATGTACATGATGAAGGGCAGCAAGCGTTTATTGACATTTTCTAGCATCTTCTTGTGTACAAAACTGATGGAGAAGTTTTATTTAGCAGGGGAAGAATTGAATCCTGGTTTGAATCATGAGTTTGAGTTACTTATCAGATGGTAAAGTGCAGATTTTCAGTGGCAATTTTATAATTATACGTTTAGAGTTAAAAAGAAATGTCAATAAACTCTTGCTGCCCTTTACCCTGTACTCTGCACTGTGCTTTTTACACTATACTATACTACCTTAAGGGCCAGTCAGTTCTTGTGGGATGTATGTAGGGAAAATTGGCTGGCTTTGAAAAAGGGATGATGCCATCTGACAGTAAAAGTATGAGTGACTGTATTTTGATTAACTTATTGTATTCTTTCACTTAAAAAGGAAAAAATGAGTGTGAGGTACTATTTTGGGGATATATTAAGGGCTTAGTTTACAGAACGTATTCAACAAAATATTCAGTGTTGCAATTTATCTGAAACTTTAAGGTGAGGTAGTAGGATGGTGGTGACATGGCCAGAATTACATCATGGAAAGATTACTCTAATGTGTGTTGGGCTTGTGGAAAGCTGCAGGGTTAAGTCAATAGCAAGTTAACCTCCTTTGGGGATAAACTCAAAGTAGGAAGAGAGATGTGAATGGCAAAAATGGTTGTGAAGTAGAGAATGTAAAATATCAGTCAAGTTCAATTTGAAATCTGTAAAGATCTTGTCATTGTTAGTGCTGAAAACAGTTAATTTAAGATTTGCCATATGTTGGTGGCTTTCTGTGCTGACTTCATATTGATATGCTACTAGGAAAAAAGTTGCCTTTATCATTCTAAATGATTACTATATTAAATGCTGTGTTATATTTGAAACTCAGCTTCCCATTTGAAGTTAATTTTGCATTCTACTGAAAGAGAGTGATAGGTAATTTCAACACCACTAGTAAAACAGATTACATTAAGAGCAGATTTACTGGAAAGTGGCTCTCAGGGGCTTCACTGACTCCAAGGATTGAAGCCAGAGGAGTCATCATGGGGAGTGATGGGGGAGAGGAGAAAGAAAGGGCAAGAGAGCAAAGAGAGAGAGAGAAGAGGAGAGCAGGAGAGGTGAAAATATCTGAATTACATGGAGAGGAGCTTCTTGGGGAAGGACAGCCTAACCCTTGGGCTGGAAAGTTCAAGATTTGGGGCAGGGTACGACATGTAGGGAGTGAGAGATGCTGGAAGAACTTGGAGGCCACATCTTCTTTGATAGGTAATATATGAACCTTAGACTCTTGTTCTGGGTCTGAAACCAAACAGGGGCTTTTACATTCCAAGTTCTGTATTTTTCAACAATTGTATCTTATAGCTTCAAAATGGATAATTCTTCAGAGATCATTAGCATTCTGTTTTATATCAGTTTCCCAACTGAATTACTTTAATAAATACTTAACTTTATTTCATATACAATTCATTTTCCTACATGCTAAAGTGATGAGCCTTATTTATATATTTTGTAACTGAATACTCACATATACAATCTGTATTATTCTATTACATGACATATTAAGCTGTCTTTAAACAGTAAATCCTATTTTATCATATACTGCTTTCATATACAGTATCCCGTTTCTTATGGGATAAAGGTTTTCAATTCTCTTCTCCTTATATTTATTCACATTTGACTTCATGATTATGAATTATACTTTTTAATATTTTACAAAAATTGTAAAAATTTCAAGAAATATAGTAATGCTATAGTTCTATTCACCAGTTCAAGCACATTGCTTTTTTACTTTCAAACTACTTTCATATATTCTTATCATCTTTTTTTTTTAATACAAATACAAATTCTAAACTTTCACTTTGTCATTTCTCTTTGGCAGCCATTTAAAACACAATAGGTGATTAGAAATATGTAAATATTTTTACTTTATTGTCTCATGAAAGATTGTAAATTTACTAATTGATAGTTTTCTAAGAAATATTATTATTATTATTATTATTATTATTATTAAGAGAAAATGTCTTCAGACACATTTAATTTAAAAGAGTTTGAGTGAAAGCATTGAGCAAGTCATCAAACAGACAGCATTGGAAAGCAGAAGTGGTTGATATAGTTATATTCTACAACCAGGCAAGAAATATTTATATATACAAAAAGGAAATACAAACTTACTTGATTGTGTGTTCATATTAATTGGAAGTCTTAAATTGGCTAAACATTGTCTTTTATGATTGGTTATTACTCAAGTATATGCAATAGAAATATACTACTGAATTGGGCTCTTGATTAAGTTTGTTAGGTAGGAGCTCAGCTGCATAGTTAGTTATGGAACAGAAGCTGCCTTAGTTCAAAGTAAATTTCATTATTATGATTGAGTCTTAGGATTCATTACATTAAAGTAAACATGTATCAATGGGTCCCTGAGTGATATATATAGTGTATATACAAACTTGTAGAGTTAAGAAGAGAGGCTGCCAGATCCTTTGAAGCTGGAGTTACAGATGGTTGTGAGCCCCATGAGATGCTGAGAACCAAAGATGAGCCATTTTTCTTTTTCTTTTTTTTTTTCTTTTCTTTTTTTTTTTTCGAGACAGGGTTTCTCTGTGTAGTC
>JADRCD010095089.1:0-24046 GCA_019843815.1 Montemys delectorum | reverse complement strand
AAAAAAAAAAAAAAAAAAGGAAAAAGAAAGCTGTACAGAGGGGGGACAGGGTGGCTCCGCAGATCAAGCTGCTTGCCAGCAAGGCTGACGACCTTTCAGTCCCTAAACCCACCCTTGGCTGGAGAGAACCAGTGCCTGTAGGTTTTCCTCTGATCCCCACATACTGCCCATCGCGCTGCAGTAAGTGTAGTGAGAAGTTACAGAGTGTGGGGAGATGGCGCAGCCGCTGGAGTCTTCTCTAACATGCACGAGGGCCTGAGTTTGATGCCAGCATAAACAGGTGATGACACCTCCCATGGCCAGCACTCAGGAGATGGAGGCAGGAAGAATAGAAAGAAGTTCAGTGTCATTTTAGCTGCACAGTTTGGAGGCCAATCTAGGATATATGAGACCCTGTCTTAACCACCCCTCCCCCCAAATAAACAAATGTTTCTTTTCTCTTCTTCTTTTTTTTTTCTTTGAGACAGGGTTTCTCCGTGTAGCTCTGGCTGTCCTAGAACTCACTCTGTAGACCAGGCTGGCCTCGAACTCAGAAATCCGCCTGCCTCTGCCTCCCAAGTGCTGGGATTAAAGGTGTGCACCACCACTGCCTGGCTTTACTCTGCATGTTTCATTCAGAGTTCATAGGGATTGTAAAAATGTGAGAGTAGATAAAACAATTAAAACTTTTTCACTGTGCACTCAGGGATGAGGTGACGACAGGCGGGGAAAGAGATGGTACTACCATGACTGTTGCAAAGCTGGAACCTCAGAAAGTAATAAAGCTGGCCATCATGGTGCATGCCTGGAATCCCTGCACTTGGGGGATGGAGGCAGAAGGATCAGGAGTTCAGGGCCATCCTCTGGCCTCTATGAGACTATGTCTAAAAAAACAAAAACCCTACAAGGCTTAAGAGATGACTAAGTGAGTAGAGTACCTTGAGATCAGACCTCAGGACCCACATAGCTGGATATACCATAGTGCACATCTGTAATCCCAGTGCTCCTTGGCAAAATAGAGGACAGTAACAGCAGTCTCCAGAAGCTCATGGGCCAGCTAGCCTGGCATATGTAGCCTCTAAGCAAGTGTGATAGCAGTGAGCTACAGACAAGCCAGCGAAGAGTGCTTATGTCTAGGATTTCCACATGTGCTGCCTCAACTCTGACTTAGCATTTTACTTAAGTGTATTAAATATTTCAGTACAAGCAATGGTGCATGGCAATGGACCAAGGGAAAATCCCTTCTGAAATAAGGGCCCTACTCACTGGCGAGGAGCAGAGCAAGTCTCAGCAGAACGCAAGCAGGCATCCCAAAGCTGGGAAGACAGACGCTAACACCAATTCGTGTGAGTACTGTCTGTGGCAGCATTCCTGTTAAGCAACATCCCAAGGTAGAATGCTTGTTGACCACTAAGCAGTGTGGCTTGGAATAAAGCAAAGTACTAATGTCATTTATAAAATACTAATCAGCAAATGTTTTGTGAGAGGATCCTAAATCCTGAAATGAAAGCCAGCTGAAGGCTGGGTGTGATGGTGTACACCTGCTTTGCCATCACTAGGGATACACCAAGTTGGAGACCAGCCTGGGATTCATAGAAAGATACTATGTCAAAAAAAAAACAAAAACAAAAACAAAAACAAAAAAACCAAAAAAAACCCAGAATAATCCAGGCAGCTGATGAATGGTATGGTAGTCAGTCCATAATTTGAAGTGATCCTCTGGGTGTTGTTAAAGCTACTCTCTTTTACTTGTTTTTACTCATAGTTTACAAGGTAGTTTAACATCTGGCTTACACATTTACTCCAATAGTAATGCTAAAGAACCGTATTCTTAGTGGCTATAGCTTAGCAATAGGCTGTATGTTAGAGGTTAGTACACTCTAGGTCGGTGGTTCCCAAACTTCCTAATACTGTGACCCTATCTACAATGCAGCTCCTTATGTTGTAGTGACCCCTCCAGCCACACAGTTATTTTTGTTGCTACTTTATAACTGTAATTTTGCTATTGTTAAGAATCATAAACTGGGTGGTAGTAGTACATGTCTTTAATCCCAGCATTTGGGAGGCAGAGGCAGGTGGATCTCTGAGTTCGAGGCCAGCCTGGTCTATAGTGTGAGGCCAGGACAGCCAGGACTACACAGAGAAACCCTGTCTCCAAACAAAACAAAACAAAACAAAACAAAACACGAAAACAGAAACCAAACCAATCCAAAAGATCAATCATAATGTAAATATTGAGTGTTGTCAAAGGGTCTCACATATTGAGAACCACTGCTCTAGGCCTTGCATTTAATCCCAGGATAAAAACCAAAGTAGGGAAATGAGAGGAGAGAGAGCAGTATGGCTGGGTGAGCTCCTAGTGGCTCAGAGTATAATTTCAGAGGCTAGTCTCTCAAGTCTAGGCTTTTACTACAGTAAGTTGCAACTGAGGATGTTTTTCTTCTTTTGCAGTGGTGGGGAATTGAACCTGTGGCTTCAGATACAGTAAGTTCTTTATACCCCAAGTCCAGGGTTGTTTATATTTTTGTTGAGGTAAAACTCATGTACCACAAAATGAAAAACTTCAAAAAAAATCAACCATTTTAAAATAACAATGCAGAGCCATTTGGTATATTCACAGTGTTACACAACTATCATCTCTAACTGCAAATATGTGATCATTCTTTGAGACCCTGGGACTATTAAACATTCAATCCTTTGACCTTCCCCACCAGTCCTTTAAAACCATTGACCTGAGATCCCAATAGACTGTTCCACTGTAGATATTTTGTAAAATTGGAATCACTTATTATCTTCTGCATCTGACTTCTTAAACCTAGCCTAACCTTTTCATATTCTTTTTTTTAAAGAGTTATTTATTTATTTAATTTTATGAGTATACTGTTGCTATCTTCAAACACCCCAGAAGAGGGCATGAGATCCCATTACAAATGGTTATGAGCCACTATGTGGTTGCTGGGAATTGAACTCAGGACCTCTGGAAGAGTAGTCAGTGCTCTTAACCACTGAGCCATCTCTCCAGCCCACCTTTTCATATTCTCCATGTATCACAACATCATTCCTTCTTATGGTCCATTATTTTATAGATGCACATACCACAATTGTTTATCTACCCATCCATTGAGAGCCATCTGTTTTCATCTGTTGGCATTTGGACTATTGTCAACATTGTTGCTGTGATAGTGTGTATAGAGTGTTTGTGTGTGGGCTTGACATTTTGGGGGTCAGGTGTGCTTGAGTTCACTGTGTAACAAACAGATCCTGATAACCTGAATCCTGATCCCCCTGCCCTTGGCTCCCAAGTGCTGGGACTACAACCACAGGTGTGTGCTAGCACAGCCTGCTCTGCTTTTTTGTGTATGCGCCTGGGGACAAACTGTTGGGCCATGTAGAATCTGCTTAACATTTAAAGAACTGTTAAACTGTTTTCTGTGGTGGTCAAAATGTGTTACATTTTCACTAACAGTGGTTTTATTTACGTCTCATCAATCCTCATTATTGTCTGTCTTGTCTTTTACTTTGTGAAAAATGAGGACTCACGCTGTTGCCTGGGACTGACTGAACCCCAGGGCCCAAGTGACACTTCTGCCTCAGCCTCTCAAGTAGCAAGGATTCCAGGCACATGCCACTGGGACAGCCCTATTTTGGGTTTTGTTTTATTTTTTAAATTTTACTTCTTTATTGGTTTTTGAAACAGGGTCTCTCTATGTAGTCCTGGTTGCCCTGTAACTTGCTCAGTAGACCAGGCTGGCCTTCAACTCAAATCCTCCTACTTCTGCCTCCTGAGTGCTGGAATTACTTTATTGTTTGTTTGCTTTAAAGATAAGAGTCTTGCTATATGGCCCCAGTGGTCTAGAATTCATGTTTCCCATGCTGACCTTGAACTTCCTGCAATCCTTCTTCTGCCTCTGCCTCCCCTCCCAGGTAACTAAGTTACAGATCTGTGCCACTATGCCCAGTATCCAGGCTGGTTTTTTAAAAAATATGGCCCTCCTAGTGAGCATGAAGTAATACTTCGTCATGTTTTTATTATTACTGTGTGTATGTGCATCACAGAGTGTACATGCACACAGAGCATGTGTGGAGATCAGAGGGCAACTTTGTGGAATTTGTTCTTCCCTACTTTTATGTCAGTCCTGGTGATGAAACTCATGTCCAGGACTGTATGGGAAGCACATTTAACCACTGAGCCATCTCACTATCTCCGAATTGTGCATTTCCTTAATGACTGTGGTTCTGAATGAGTTTCCTTGTGCAGATTCCATTTGTACATATATTTTCTGAGACAGGTCTGAGTTTGCCAATGTTTCAGTTAGGGTTCGGTTCTGTTGCTAAGCCTTCTTTGTGTTATCCTGTTTGTGTGTTTTGAGGCACACAAACTATCTAGCCCAAGCTGGCTGGAACTCAGTCATGCTCCTTCTCAGCCTCCCCCACAATCCCTTCTCCCAGGTGATTTTCGATTCTGTCAATAGAACCATCATAGCTACACAGTTCCAGGCCATCCTGCGATGGAGTCATGGGTCATATCGAACAAATCTTGGGTCATAACAAATCAAACAACACAAAGCATTCCTGTATATATTAACCTGAAGAAAAAAATCATAAATTTTAGTTAGGTATGGTGATGCACACCTGTGATTGCAGTACCTGACAAGAGGGGTTCAAGGTCATCCTCTGGTACAGGAGTGTTTGAGAAACACTATATCAATCCTGTGCCAAAAAACTAGAACCCATTTATAATGGACTGATGAGATAGTTCAGTGAGTAAAATGCTTTCTACAAAAGCACAAGGACCAGAATCATAAAACCAGGCACAGGAGTATGCTCTGTGATCCCAGCTCGTCTATGGCCAGGTGGGAAATGGAGACAGGAGAATCTCTGGAAGTTCACAGGCTGGCAGTTGTGGTGTACACAGTTGAAAAACAACGAAGAGACCTTATCTCAAACATGGTGGGAGGTAAAGACTGGATTTGAGGTTGTCTTCTGACCTCCACATGTGTGCCATGACACACAATGCCTGCACGCACACAAACACCACACACACACACACACACATATACACACAGAGATGATAGCTAAATATGACTGAACAAACAAATACATAAATTAATGAATTTTAGAGTTGATTAAGCAAACTTCCATGACTGAAAACATTCTTATGTTGTTGCATTTGTTTTCTGGCCAGGGTGAAGATCATATAAGATACTGTCAGTGATCAAAGCCAACGGTCTAATGTCTATGGAGGATGAATGGGCAGGACTTTGCTTCTTGGTTCCATTTTCTGCTTACTGCTCAGTAAGCATCTCTGTAAACCCAAAGTTTCTACCAGAATGTGTGATGATACGTCACGAAGGTCCTTGCACAGCACTTAGATTTGCTGACCTTCAGGATCTGCTCTGCCTTGCTCTCCACGTTGGTTAACAAGTCATGATGCCAAGCTTGTGGGAGCAGAGGAAGTGGATGGAAACGCGCATTTGCACCTTAGCCCTGTGGCTTTCATGGTTCATTTCTATTTGTCCTTTGTAATTGGTGGATTTGTGTGTATGTGTGTTTAGTTGTCACTTTTTTCATGTTTTTAATCACCCTACAAAAAGACACCAAATAGGCTGTTTGTTTCCTGTGGTTCTCAGCCTTTATGGACCCAATATTACTCCTTTATATTTACTTGAGTAATGTTTGATTGTCTGTGAGCCATTCCAGCATAAGCTGTGAGTATGTATTAACAGATATATGCACTTCTATTTTTATAACCCATAGTGATATGCCTGTTTTAAAGAATGTACACAACAAAACCCAACACAAAGCCCCCGACAGCCTCTCTTTGCTGTTTCCTCTGACTGTATTTATGAAAGCTGGCTAGGGCCAAATCCATGCTTGGAGAATAATTAGCCACAGTTTATTTTTAAGTGAAAAGTAACCTTTCAGTAGCACCCATTACCTTAACCTGCAGTATGTGTGACATGGTTTCTGCTGGATGTCCACATGTCCATGCATTTGCTTGTGCACTCAGCTGAGGCATGGGAGTTTTCTGAAGAATACAGAATGAACATAGCTGCTGAGACTGAGTATCTGTCTTCCTGTGTAGAGCACAGGCCACCATGCTGGTGATGCTATGGCTGTTGCTGTTGGCAGAATACTCGGTTCTTCCCCGACATGAGTGTCCTTATGAATGTTCTGAGCCAGAGAGAAGCCCACTGTGTGCTTGTATCTGCTTTAGCCTGTGCCTCCACTGTGGTAGGGCATCCCAAGCTGCAACCTGCACTGCAGCCTGGGGCCTGGCTGGTATGTGAAATGGCATGTGCTCTGTACGATCCCTCCCAGCTGCATTTGCATGACATGGACTGTGGTTGAGGGGCAGAGGCCTGGCTGGTATGTGAAATGGCATGTGGCTCTGTATGATCCCCCTCCCAGCTGCATTTGCATGACATGGGGTGTGGTTGAGGGGCAGAGCTCATAGTAGGAGAGGTTCAGAGACAAAGAATTTCTACTTCACTCGCTTCTCTCACTAGTTCAGTCAGATGTATTTTCTGTTGCTGCTAATTATGATCGTTCCTCCCTCTGATGAAGCAGGAATTTGACTTCCAGAATAAGAAGTATTTGCTACAGACTGGCAGTTGAAGAGGAGGTATCATAGTATCAGGCACGTCCAACCTTTTGACGTTGTGATTTGAAGCCTGAGAATTGAATGTTTTAAGTGAGTTTACAGTTTTGTGCTGGGCCACATTCCTAGCTATCCTGAGGCACATGCAGCCTGCAAGCTGAGGTTCAGACATGCCTGTGAGGTGGACATGAGACGGACTGTGGAGCTTGTGATCTCTTGACAGGCATTTGAACAGATGCCTCCTGTTAGCTGATGATCCCTTGAGCACAGGCGTCAAACCCAGATCTCCATGTTAGGTGTGTGTGAC
Source organism: Montemys delectorum (assembly GCA_019843815.1). NCBI lineage: Eukaryota > Metazoa > Chordata > Mammalia > Rodentia > Muridae > Montemys > Montemys delectorum. The sequence goes on along the minus strand of JADRCD010095089.1, from coordinate 17,159 downwards.
CACCAACAGAGCACTTGCCCAGCTTGCTGGGGTTCTCTGTGTTTAGAAAATGGGCATTAGGGTATTTAATGTCTTCTTAGGACCATAAGTGGAGACAAAGGGTTGTTGATGTTCAGGCCCTTCAGAATGTAAGTGTTTTCCATGTAGTGTTCTGACTGTAATGGGTATGTTTCTGCCAGCTGGTCTACTCAGTCATAGACTTTTGCTTTGCAGGACAGCTATGACTTTATGTTGCTTTGTTGGCTACCTTTTGAATTCTCCAGAAAAAAAAATTGTTTTCAAAGCAAACATTCCAGGATGAATGTGGCTCCTCAGTGGAATGTCTGCATTGTGCTTGAAGATTCTGCAGGTTGTACAGTAGTTGCAGGGTCATCCCCAAGTAGAAGAGATGGACTTTGGAGTGAATGTTGATAACACTTTGAGTTTACTCTCAGGCCTGTATCTCTTTAGTGTTTTGGCGGTATCAAACCAAGATAATGGCCCTGAGCATTTGAAGGGGACCTGCTGGATGCTTTGGGTACTGTGCTGGCCCTTCTAATCTGTGATCAAATCACTGTTCCTGATTCCAACAGCTGCAGCATCTCCTTTCCCACTCCCATCCAGTGAGGCACTGCAGGCCAGCTGCAGTTCCTTCCCAGAGGAGAGCTAGCTGAGAGGACAGAGCCCAAGGCCATCCTCTAGGGCAGGAAGAGGCCAAGTGCCTCGGTCAACAGAGCCCAGTTCCTTTTTCTTTTTATTTCAGAGATTAAGGAGAAAATATATTTGCACATTCACACCAATCCAGCTCTGCCACTTTAGCATCCACTTCCCACATACTGGAGCAGCTGGTGCAATATGGAGTTGATCTGGTCAGGTCAACTTTCAGGCTATGGGTGAAGTTCTTAATTTGTTTTCTGTCCTTATCTAAAATGTTCCTGTGATGCCCAAATCGGAGCTTTATTGCAGCTGTCCCTGCCACTGCCTGTGGGTAGTGCTGAGCATCCCATCTTTAAGTTTATCATCTTTGACCTGCAGTGGGTCTGCTTTGGCTGGTGATAGAAAACAGAGATTTAAGCTGGGCTTCACTTTTAGTTAAAGGCAAGTAAAATCAACAAAAACAAATACTATTTTTCACAGAAATCAGCTGCATGTTATTACAAATATTAAAATACATATTTTGTTTTTTAAAAAACGAGAGATGATTAAACCACATGGTATTTGGGGGCAAATGAAGGATTTTTTTCCTCAGAAGAGCATTGTACAATTATATTTTTATGAAAAATAAAATATCTTCACCAAAATCATGTTAAGTTGCCTGTTTCACAATACTGAAATAACTCTGTATACATCTATAGCAGATAAAGCTTGACAACCCGAGTTCAGTCCCTACATGGTAGAATGGGGAACTGGCTTGGTGGGCTATCCTCTGCTTCCATGTTCAGGTGTGCTGAAGACTGCTTACTGCTCTCGTAGAAGACCCAGGCTCAGGTCCCAGCACCCAAGTGACTAGAGTTCCAGGAGATCCCATGAGCTCCTGCACATAGGTGGTACATAGACATACACTAAGGCAGGCACACATACACATAATTCTTTCTTATTTAAATGTATGAGGTAGGTCCTTAGTCCATTTTCTGAGTCACAGGGATATGAAAACCTGCTTGTTAAATAGCACAGGATTGGCCTGGCAAGATGGCTCAGCAGGTAAAGGCATTTGCCACCATGCTTGACAACCTGAGTTGATCCCTAGAACCCACACATACAGTGGAAGGGAAAGCCCCCTCCCCGAAGCTGTCTTTTGACCACACACCCATAGACTAAATAAACCTGAAAATAAAAATAAAAATATTCACAGTATGTAAGGATTTAAGGTATCAAAGATAGAAGTGTTTGGGGGTGGTGAGATGGCTCAGCGGTTAAGAGCACTGACTACTCTTCCGAAGGTCCTGAGTTCAAATTCCAGCAACCACATGGTGGCTCACACCTTCTTCTGGAGTGTCTGAAAACAGCTACAGTGTACTTACATATAATAAATAAATAAACCCTTTCAAAAATAAAAGTGTTTAATGAGCTCATATCAGAATGCAGTGTTAGGATATTCCCAGATTGTTTTCTATATATTGCTGTACTTACCCTTTGAATTGGTGTAATTGGAGGCCCTTTGTGGCAATTATAGCCTTCAATTAATTAGATTCATTTTAAGAACCACTTTACTTACTATCTGTTTTACTTAATTACAAGTGGTCATTAAGCTGAGTCTGGCCTGTCATGTAGAGTTATGCTGATTGTGTACTGCACAAAGACACACAGTTAAAGTGTCTGCTGGGCCTGGTCTCAGATCCAGTTCCCCCTTAAACAGCCCTTATGGAAGAAAACCACCTGTCATCTGCTCATTGAACCATGCCTGTGGCTTAGGCCTGCCTAGAATTTGCTCAATCAGCACACCTTTTTAAATTCCTCAACTTACTAGGGGTGCCTTTTTGAAAAGTATGCAAAATAATGGGATTTTATAGCTGGCTTTAACCCAAGTAAGTGTGTCTTGGGTGTCTCTTCTACTCCCTGTCCAGTGACTTCAGTTTGGTAGTTACTCAGCAATGATATAGGTATGTACTCTATGGATATCAGTGAACGCTACAGACCATGGACAGTCAGGCTCCAATGCAGCACTGAAAATGGCCTGGCAAGCACCTTTAAGACCCTGTGACCGATGACTCTGAACTGAGTCTGAAGGCCATGGCAGCTCAGAGCCAAATAGGGCACAGACCACCTACGTCCACAGCCAGAGCACCCCTGCTGGGGCTACAGGAGAGAATACAAGGTGTACAGAAACAAACAGGAATTGATCCTCATTAAACTTGTCCAGCCACTTTTAGCTAAAGGTTCATTCTCAGTAACATCACAAGTTTGGGGCCAATCAGGGCTGTATGAGAGGCCAACTCAAAAAACAAAAAAGACAAATACATAGTGAGTTCTGGGCCAGGCAGGACTATAGAGAGAGATCTTGTCTGTCTTACAATAACAAAACAAAACAAAAACAAAACAAAAATACTGACAGAAAAGTGCTGTTCAAACTAGAGCAACCAAGCCCAACTGCTACAGGAAGAGAAAAGAACATCAGAAAGACACGCCAGACACCCTTTCACCTCATCGCTCCACAAGAAGGCAGGGCTCTTTGTGAGACCTCAGAGGAGATGCAAGCTGGGAATGCCCCGCCCTTGTTAGAGTAACCCTCATCGTTTACTAGTCCAGGCCAAAAAGGAAAAACCCATAAGAATATGAGATTTTTCAACAAGAGACACCAGGAACTCTACATAGCACGGGAGGGGGGAGGGGGAGGGGAAGTCCTTGAAAACTCTGAAGCCTCCTCCTAGAGTAGTACATTATGAAAGGGTCTTGAGGACAAATGAGAAACAGGCCAGGCACTGAACTCGATGGGTAGAGTGCTTGTCTGGCAGACACCAGCTCAAACACTCCAACACCACACAAACAGGGTGTGAACACCTGCAATCCCAGCACTCGGGAGGTGGAAGGTCAGAAGTTCAAAGTCACCCTGAGCAGGGTTCGGAGGGACTGTGATAGACTCTTATCAAAAGGAGGGAGAGAGGGCCAGCCCAACAAATGAGTCCCTAGACAGGAACTTGTTAAACGGGGTTGATAGGCAGGCAGACTTGAAGCATGGAGTAGGGAAGGTTGTCCTCAGATCCTTGTCAATCCTCTGCACCTTCTTTTCTCAATGAACATGGAAATCACTGGTTTCCAGCCATCAGGTTCCAGGGATCCTCCTATGGCCGCCTCTCCAGTGCTGGGTTTAGAGATGGGAACCATAGCCAGGTTGCCATGACTACATAAAAGAAAACTATCTGCCTTACTACAATGTCCTAAAGGAGCATTATTAGTCTTCTGCATCTAAGCTTTGGTGAGTAACAGCTGGAAGGCCTTGTTGGCTGTTGAATGCTCCAAATCAGATGATGTCGTCAGACCTCCAGATCTGCCTCCTCAGCATGACACAAGACTCGAATTTGGTCACCCTGCAGAACTACGTTCTTCAAGTCTGAAGTCAATCCAAACTCTGTAAATTCTACTGTATAACTCAGAGCTGATGGAGAGTCACTAATGCAATACCTTTGTTTTCACTACATTTTGGTTTGGTTTTTGTTTTCCCTGTTGCCAATCCTGGCCTTGAATTCCTAACTCTCTTGTCTCTAGCTCCTACATGCTGGGGTTATAGGTATGGGACACTGGGGTAGTTGGTGTGGTCAACTTGACAGGATCTAAGATTGCCTGGGAGATGGGCCTCCAAGTGGATCTATGTAGGGGACTATCATGATCTGGATTGCTTTATTTAAAGTGGGAAAACATGGTGGTACAAGTCCTCCTACAGAGGATCCTGCTGAAGAAAAGGACAAAGTGATCAAAGCAAGGCTCTCTCTTTCCTTTTTTTCTCTCTCTCCCTCCCTTCCTCTCCCTCTCTCCCACTTTCCCTCCTCTTCACACTGGTTCTCTGTTGCTGAGATGATGTGTCCACCCCTGTCTTAGTCAGGGTTTCTATTCCTGCACAAATATCATGACCATGAAGCAAGTTGGGGAGGAAAGGGTTTATTCAGCTTACTTCCACATGGCTGTTGATCACCAGAGGAAGTCAGGACTGGAACTCAAGTGGGTCAGGAAGCAGGAGCTGATGCAGAGGCCATGGAGGGATGTTACTTACTGGCTTGCTTCTCCTGGCTTGCTCAGCCTGCTCTCTTATAGAACCCAAGACTTCCAGCCCAGACATGGCACCACCCACAAGGGGCCCTACCCCCTTGATCACTGATTGAGAAAATGCCCCACAGCTGGGTCTCATGGAGGCATTTCCCCAACTGAAGCTCCCTTCTCTGTGATAACTCCAGCCTGTGTCAAGTTGGCACACAGAACCAGGCAGTACAACCCCTTTCAAGTTCCTGCTGCCTTAGGTTAGCGTCCAGGAAACAGGGTCTTTCTCGGCAGCTCAAACAGCCCTTCAGCTCCTGATCCTCTTCAGCCTCTCAAGCGCTGGAATTATAAGTGTATAGCATCCCTGGCTTAAAGCAGTGCTTTATTTTTTGGTATTTATTTGGGGGAGTGTGTGTGTGTGTGTGTGTGTGTGTGTGTGTGTGTCTGCGTGCACACACGCTCACATACACATGCCACAGCATGCATAGAGATCAGAGTTCAAACTATGAGAATCTGTTTCCTCCTCCCACCTTGTGGGTTTAGGAGATCAAACTCAGGTCCCAGGCTTGGTGTCAAGCACTCGTAAACATATCTCACTGAACTCCAAAAACCCTTTTAAAAGAGGCTTTTTGTTTGTTTGTTTGTTTGTTTTGTTTTGTTTTTGTTTTTCAAGACAGGGTTTCTCTGTGTAGCCCTGGCTGTCCTGGAACTCACTCTGTAGAACAGGCTGGCTTTGAACTCAGAAATTCGCCTGCTTCTGTCTCCCAAGTGCTGGGATTAAAGGCGTGTGCCACCACCGCCTGGCTCTAAAAGAGGCTTCTGACAAAGAATAGATAGCACTTCTTGACGTGTCCACATTTGGGAAAAGTCCAAAACTGCCCAGATTGTAGCAGCTCAAAAAATTAAAAGAGGGCCAGAGCGGTCTGAAGTGAGATGGACCTGAAGTGAATTCATTTCACACCAAGTTTAACTGTTTATTTAACCCTGCATATGCGCACCCACTCAGGGGAAACTAGAGTGTATTGCCATGGAGACATCTGCACGTTCTCTGAACCAAATTATGAAAGCAGCAGAGGAGCAGGCAGGAGCTCAGTCTGCATAGAGCTTACCAAGCATGCACAAAGCCCTGGGTTTGCTGCCAGCAATGAAAAACTCTGGTGTGGTGACGCGTGCCTGTAATCCCAAGACTGGGGACGTAGAGGCAGGACGATCAGGGAGTTCAAAGCCAGCCAGGATACACGAGTCGCTGACTTAAAAAGAAAGAAAAGGAATGGAAAACGGAGAGGCCACGGTAAGTGCTGTGGATTTGGTGGTCTGCTGGGGCTTTTGGGGCATGATCACATTTGTAAAATGGTTTAAAACAGTATTCTGGGTAGCGATTTCGCTCCTGGAACGGGTATTGTTTGCTGGGGAATTTCCTCTGATGTTTAGAAGCTTTGCTTCTGAGCACACTGATTGATTAACCCACAGCTGAGTCTGAGTGCTCTGCAAGCTTGGCTGTGTGGTTGCTAAGAGACCAAGATTTCTCTGAATTCCGATGAGTAGCTTGGTGAAGAGAGGGCTCTGCCTGCTGGCCACAGCGCCACCAAGCGGCGTCCCGCAGAACTGCGTCTGGGTTCTTCAGCTTTCCCTTCCTGATAAATTTGAACAAAGGCCGGCTGTGAAGGTCTGCGTGCAGCGAGGACTTTTTTTTTTTTTTTTTTTTCTCCAACCCATGAATTGTGTCGCAGTAAGCAGGAGTGGCACAGAACTGGTTACAAAATTAAAAATAAATACTAAATAAAATGTATTGCGGGTGGAGGGGGATACCATATAGCAGAAGGACCACACAGCAGGTGTGGTTAGGTAAGGACAACTTTCTGAAGCTGGCTCTTTACGTTCAGGGACAGAACTCAGTCAAATTGGTGGCAAGCACCTTTACCTGCTGAGCCATCTCACCCACCCAGCTTGGCAGGAATGGTAGATCACCCTTAACTTTACTTATTGGCTTGATTTCAGTCTTCTAAAAGGTAAGAGGCTTCCTTCTGCTCTGGAAAAAAAAATGTATGTAATTTAAATTAATATTTTAAAATTTATTTTTATTTTATGTACACTGGTGTTCTGCCTGTATGTATGTGTGAGGGTGTCAGATCCCCTGGAACTGGAATTAGGCAGTTGTGAGCTGCCGTGTGAGTGTTGGGAATTGAATCCACATCCTTTGAAAGAACAGCCAGTGTTCCTAACCTCTAAATTTTATTTTATTTGTTTACTTTTTATGAAACATAGTCTCACTTTGTAACGTAGGCTGGCCTGGAACTTAAAGTCCAGGCCGACCTCAAACTTAGGACAGTCTTCAACTTCCTAAGATCTAAGCATGGGCTACCAAGCCTGCCTAAATCTTTCTGATGTTTAAATCTGTGTGTGTGTGTTGGTGGGTGATGTTGGGGACTAACCCTAATTCTTTTTTTTTGTTTTGTTTTTTTTGTTTTTTGTTTTTTGGTTTTTTTTTCAAGACAGGGTTTCTCTGTGTAGCCCTAGCTGTCCTGGAACTCACTCTGTAGACCAGGCTGGCCTCGAACTCAGAAATCTGCCTGCCTCTGCCTCCCAAGTGCTGGGATTAAAGGCGTGTGCCACCACCGCCTGGCTTAACCCTAATTCTTACATGTTAGACCATCACCTTGCCATTGGCTATACCCTTTTTCCTCCTCCTCCTCCTCCTCCTCCTCCTCCTCCTCCTCCTCCTCCTCCTCCTCCTCCTCCTCCTCCTCCTTTAATTTTAAGACTCAGGGCATGCTGGCACATGAATTTAATCCCAACACTCTGGAGGCAGAGGCAGGCAGATCTGTATGAGTCTAAGTCTTATCTAGTCTACATAGTGACACATAATCCCCTCAAAAAAAAAAAAGATTAAATTTTTAAAAGCATAAAATAAAACAAAGCTGGGTGTGGTGTTGCAAACTGGTATAACCCCAGTATTTGGAAGGTAAAAACAGGAGAGTCAGGAGTTCAAGGCTAACCTTGTCTTTATATAAAGTTCTAAACCAGCTTAGGCTACTTGAGACTGTATCAAAAACAAAAATCCATAAATAAATACAGTTGGGCAACTGTGCCGGTTATTTTTGTCAACTTGACACAGCTGGAGTCATCTGGAAAGAAGAACCTGAATTGAGAAAATGTCTCCATCAGACTAGCCTGGAAGCAACTCTCTTGTATTGACAGGTGATTTATATGGGAAGCCTAGCCCACTGAGTTAGTTGGTGGTCCTGTGCTGTATAAATAAGCAAGCTGAGCAAGCCATGGGAGCAAGCTAGTAAGTAGCATTATTCTTGGTCTCTGCTTCAGTTTCTGACTCCAGGCTCCTGCCTTGACTTCCCTTCGTGACAGACTTTGATAGGGACATTTAAGGCAAAATAAACCCTTTCCTCCCCAAGTTGCTTTTGGTCATGGTGTTTATCACAGGGACAGAAGCATGCTAAGATAGCCACTATGCCTGCTGAGTGAGCCTGGCCTGAGTATGTACACATACACACACACACACACACACCATACACACATACACACCATAGATATATACAAAAAACATTATATTAAACAGGGTCTGGAGAGATAGCTCAACAACTAAGAGCATTGGCTGGTCTACCAGAAGACCCAGGTTCAATTCCCAGCACCCATCCAGCTGTTCACAACTAGCTGCAACTCCAGCTCCAGAGGATCTGATGTTCTCTTCTGACCTCCTCAGGCACCAGTACACATCTACAATACACAGGCTGACTGCACACACACACACACACACACACAAATACAATAAATCTTTAAAATAAGTATGTGCCTGGCACTGGGCAGAGGCAGGTGGATCTTTGAGCTTAAGGCCAGCCTGGTCCTGGAACAGCCAGGACTGCAGAGAAAACCTTGTCTTGAAAAGTAGACTAAGGGCCAGGCAGTGGTCACACATGCCTTTAATCCCAGCACTTGGGAGGCAGAGGCAGGAGGATTTCTGAGTTCGAGGCCAGCCTGGTCTACAGAGTGAGTCTCAGGACAGCCAGGACTACATAGAAAAACCCTGTCTCAAAAAAAAAAAAAAAAAGAAAGAAAAAAGAAAAAGAAAAAGAAAAAGAAAAGAAAAGCAGATCAAAACCAAACCAAACCAAACCAACCAATCACTCAAGGAGACAACTAGAATGGTCTTTTCTACTCTAAAGTCTGAACCATAAAATGCAAGGGCCAAGTGAGACAAGTATCTGACTCATTTCATTTGAGAGACATCTGCCAAGCATGTGAAAGGAAGGAAGGAAGGGGGAGAAAAGAAAACATTAGTTTTTGTTTTATTAACGGAAGTGTCTCAACCAAAAAGTGCATCTGAAGGTATATTTTGTTGTCCTTTGTTGTTGACTACAGTCTCACTATGTGACCCTGCTGGCCTGGAACTTACTGCATAGACCAGGCTAACCTTGAAACTCCAGATCCTCCTGCCTGGGCCTCCTGAGTGCTGATAAGGGTGTGCCAGCGTGTCAGCTTCTGTGGATGTTTGTAGAGCAAAATTTAATTGTTCTGTTTGGGGTTTCCCTTGGCCTTTGAGATTGACTCTAATAGCCCTGGCTGGTCTGAACCTTGCTGTGTAGACCAGAATGGCTTAAACACAGATCTGCCTGTCTTGGCCTCCTGAGTGCTGGGATTTGAAGTGTGTGCCCCTACACCTGGCCCACACTGATGTTCTTTGTCACCAATACCCAACACAATCTTGTATTACTTGCTGGTGTTTGTGAGACAGGAGGGACAGACTACCTTCTGGATCTCAAACTATTCAGTACAAGAGATAGAGGAGCCAATCTATGGCCAAGAGAAAGGTGTGAGTCAGCTCATGAAACTCCACTTTGCCATCATCAGAACACCAGCTTATTTCAGACTGTACAGCTCTGCTGAGGTTGTGATCAGGCCTACAGGGCATGTCTGGGTGGGGCTGCTCATGTTCTCTAAGGAGACAGCTGAAATGGAGAGGAACAAGCCACAGGGTTGTAGGAGGGCCTGAGTCAGAATACCAGCTGTCACACTACAACCTGACAAGCTGCCTCATGGAGAAGTTCCAGTCTCATCATCTGGTAAATAGAGATGACCAGAAACTCATTGCAGGCGAGGCTGAAGCAAGATCACCTTGAGTGTGTAGCCAGCCTAGGCTATAAACGCAATCAAAACCAACAACAAAAAACCAAAACCCATAACTACATCATGGAATTGTGGAAAGGACGAGCTAATACAGGTAGACTGCTAAACAATGAATTATTATATGCAGCTCGTGTTAACTAGCCCATGAAAATGCAAACCAGGCTTGTCTGTAAGTCCTTATTCCATTAAAATAAATTCCTTTTGTTTTGTGTTGTTTTGCTTCTGAGACAAAGTCTCAGCCCAAGCAGGTCTCCAGCTTGTTGTGTAGCCAACAACGACCTTGACCTCCTGATTCTTCCGCCTCCATCTCCAGAGGGCTGGGATTGGGAGTGTGTGTTACCATACCCAGTAATGAAAAACATTCTCTAAATGTACTAGTTCATTTCTAAAGTTACTTAAACACCTGGGAACCAAGGAACCAAGTCCTAAGTCACACAGACAATGGAGAGTTTGAGTTTGGAAGGCAAGTTGTGGTTCCATCTAGAGAGAAGAGACTGTCAGACAGAGATCAACTTCTTGGGGGCTGAAAGGATGGCTCCCCACTGAGGAACACATACTGCGCTTGTAGCAGACCCAAGTTTGTTTCCCAGCACCTGTGGTCAGAGGCTCACAAGAGCCTTCATTCCAACCTCAGGATCTAATGCCTTTTTCTGGCCTCCGTGGGCATCCCAACACACATTCACATAAGAAAAAAAAAATGTAATTACAATAAAGACCTCATATCTGAAGTTATAGAAAATGTAATCAAATCCTGGGTCACAGAAGGGCCATAGTTGAAGATCTCTGTGATTGCAGAGCCCAGGAAAATGTCACTCTTCTCTTTGGCAAGCCTAGCAGTTCCACTTGCTCCTTTGCCTGTATATGACCGAGAGAAGGTGATACGTGTCCTAGGAACAGTGTGGATGGATCACAGGTATGGGGGAAATGGCACAGAGTGCTTTCAAGGCTTAGTGTCAGTGGGAGAGGGCACCTGCACTCAAGTCTAAAAACCTAAGTTCAAGCCTCGGAACCTACTACTATGGTGGAAGGTGAGACCTGATGCCTGCAAGTTGCCCTCTGATCTTTACAAGCGCACCCTACCGCCACCACCACCTCTAAATAAAATGAATTTAAATAAAAGAATGTTTAAGGCTTTCCCAGCTGCTTGGATTAGATGAAAGCAAGAAAGGGCAAATAATGTAGATGACTGAGCACTTTCTCCCAAACAATGACTAAACTCGTCCCAGCCGGCAAACCAGCCAGTTCTACTGGGCTCTGGTGTATGGAGCCATTGTTAGCCCCGACCCCTTTCCAGAAGGTAATGTTCAAATGCATACTGTGTTGCTGGGCTGGAAAAAGTAAATTCTTGAAATGTAATGCTTATGGGATTTCAGTGGATTAGTAGGCCACAGAAAGGTTCAGCAGGCTGCCAGGTAGTGGTGGTGCACACCTTTAATCTCAGCACTCGGGAGGCAGAGGCAGGCGGATTTCTGTGAGTTCAAGGCCAGTCTGACCTACAGAGTAAGTTCCAGGACAGCCAGGGTTACACAGAGAAACCTTGTCTCGAAAAACCATAAAGGAAGAAAGAGAGAGAGAGAGAGAGAGAGAGAGAGAGAGAGAGAGAGAGAGAGAGAGAGAGAAGAAAAATTCAGTAGGGAAAAGAAAATAAAAATAAAAACAAAATATAACAAGACAGAACCAAAAACAGAAGACTATGTATACTGACCTGCTGATAGAACAAGAATAGCAAAGTGTTTTCTTTTACATTTAGTGTGAGAGTGTGGGTGTGTGTGTGTGTGTACACTCATGTGCATGCATGCCACAACACTTGTGTGGAGATCAGAGACAACTTGCAAGAGGTGGTTCTCTCCTCCTTCCATCATGTGGATTACAGGGATTGAACTCAAGTTCTTAGGCCAACTTACCTGCTTAGAAAAAAAAAAAACTTTGAAACAAGCAAAAAAAATTTAAATTCTTTAAAAATTTTATGTGTATAAATGTTTCATTTGTGTGAATGTCTATGTACCACAAGTGTGTAGTGTTCTAAGACCATCCGATTCCCTAAAACTGGAAATACAGATGGCTGGGAGCTGCCCTGTGGGTGTTGGGGTCCTTGGAAGAACAAGCAATGCCCTTAATCAACGAGCCGCCTCTCCAGCCCAGGTAAGAATTTTTATAGGCTCTGATAGTGGGAGCACTACTGGCCAGCAAAAAGCAACCAGAACAAAATCCACAGGAACCATAATCAATAGTGAGTATGTTTTACAAAACAGAGGTTTAGTGAAAACTAAGTAGATCAATTTTCTCTTTATAGTGAAAGCTTTTTAATCTCTGGCACGTAACAGTGAAAGAGTTCTTAGAAATCAGACAAAAGTGTTTGGTGGGTTTGAGTTGATGGGCCAGGCGAGCTTCTTCTCCCTGGCCTCACGGTCAAATGAGTCGTAGATGGAGTCTTTGGTTATCGTCCTGCTCACGGGAGGGATTTCCGAAATGCCCACATAGTTTCTCTTGGCCATCCTTGAACTGGTCGTGATGGTGTAGGCATTGCTGCGGTAGCATTTCATGGAGGACATGCAGAAAGTCTCTTTCATCCCTCTCCGAAAATTGGCATTATAAATAGAGTACAGAGTGGGTTTCGAGGCGGAGGAGCTGAAAGATACCCACGTGACTGCAGTGAAGACAAGGGAGCTCTTCTTATAGTCTTGCTCATGGGGATGCCAGAGCTGAGCCACATGGAAAGGCAGCCAGGAGAACAGGAACACCAGGTTCAAGAGGAGAAACATCTTGACCGTTTTCACCTTTGTCCTGGGGACAATGTTCATAGTCCTCCTCAGGGTCCGCCCATCAGTGCCTATTCTCCAGATATACTTTATGACCTTCCGGTAAAACAGGATTATGAGGATGGAGGGGATCACAAAGCCCACCAAGAAGTGGATGACAGTATAGGCAGTTCCCTCCCAGGAGGGAGGGAGGAAGTAGTTACAGTGACTATCCCAGTTAGAGCCGTAGAAAAAGAAGACAGGCGTCACAAAGGCCGCATCCAAGATCCAGGAGGCTGCAATCATTTTCTTGGCCTTTTCTCTGGACACCTTGAAGCTCAGTGGGTAGACGATGGTGTAGAAGCGGTCTATGCAGATGGACAGGAGCACGTAGATCTGAACGCCTGGGGTGAGATACTGGAAGTAGCGGACCACCTTGCACATGGCGCTACCGAGGGTCCACCTCCCCGTGGTGAACTGCAGCACAACAAACGGTGTGCTGGCCACACTGATGAGAAGGTCAGCACACGCCATGGACACCACAAAGTAGTTGGTGGTGGACTGAGTCCTCCGGCTCCGGTGGATGACCAGACACACCAGGGAATTGCCAAAGATAGAGAACAACCACAAAGCGCCAAAGAAAATGCTGGCAGTGGCCACCTCTCCAGGGTTCAGCTCATACTGAAGGTCTGTCCTGTTGCTCATCCAGCTGTGCTCCTCATGCAATCCCATCAGGCCATGGGGCAGCAGGGTCTCAGCTGCTTCCGCACAGCTGTGGTTCTGAAGGGGGACCAGCAGGGTAGCTGTCACCACAGGTGGCTGGTCGTTATCCATTCTGTGAGCAAAAACCATAGTCACTCTTTTGCCCTTAGTTCTAGATAAGACAAGAAGAACGAGGCCTCCTGTTAAGGTGGTGTCAATGCAAGCTGCTTACTAACAGGGCAGCCCTCGTTAGAATATTCACTAGAACACAAGAGTGAAAACACAGCACTATGTATAGTGCTCCGTTTCACAGAGCCATTCTCATTCACTGAGTCATGTGCTTTACCAAACTCACCCCCAGAGCATCCCCCCTCCTGCTAATCTGTCTCCTCCCAGAAAATCTTGCTACTTCATATGTCTCTCTCACACCTACACACATGTATACTCCCCCCCCACCCCCACAGGCATATATCAATGATCTTATGTAGCTATTCAAAATCTAGGACCCAGAGATGAGAAAAAGCAAGTCTGCCTGAGTTGTTTTGTCACTAGGATCTTCGATTCCATCCACTTTCCTGTAAGTGATATCATTCCATTCCTTAAGGCTGTGTAAGACTCTGTGTGTGTGTGTGTGTGTGTGTGTGTGTGTGTGTGTGTGTGTGCGTGCACGCATGCATGCATCACATTGTCCTTATTCGTCTGTTGACAGACATCTAGGCTGATTGCATATCTTGGCTGTGGTGAGTTGCACTGCAGTAAATATGAGTGTGCAGGCATCTATCTCTGTAACAGACTTAGAGTCCCTGGGCATGTCACGAGGAGTGGCACAAACACTTATTTGACACTGAGCTTGGTGGTCCTTGTCGATGTTATGACTCGTGCACTGGTAAGAAAACGTAGCTTTTTGACTATGTCACCCTGGCTGGCCTGGAACTTGCAGATTCTCCACACAGCTCAGTAGTTAGGCTTTCTTACCATACCCACATTTATTAAAAAAGTAAAACAGAGGAGGGTGAGTGAAGAAGGCAGCTCTGATGTCCATGCACACACAAATGCACATCACACATACTTTAGGAGGTATGGTTTGAAGGAAGCTACATAAGCTGTACTACCTTTTTTTTTTTAACATATATTTTATGTGCATGACTATTTTCCCCACCATGATGTGGGGTGCTGGGAACCAAAGCTGGAGTGTCTTCATGGGCAACAAATGCTTGTAACCATTGAGCCACCTCTTCAGCCCTTCCACTGTATTGTGACACAGGGTCTCAGGTTGGCTAGCTGGCATCTCCTAAGGGTCCTCCTGTCTCTGCTCTGCACCATTCAGCAATGCTCAGCCTTTTAAATGGGTTCTAGGAGGTCCAGTTAGGCTCTCGTGCTTGTATGGCTAGTACTTTACTGCCTGAGCCATCTCCCCAGCTCCCAAAGCTTTTTTCTAAGTGCTCTGCAGACAGACTGAACTAAGACTTCCCCATACTTACAATGAGAGCCATGTGTTCTGCATCCGTGGGCTGAAATGTGATTGGATCGTGCATTAGCCTGTCCAGGATGGCTGCCATGCCCTGTTGATTCAGCTCGTAACCCTTCTGTAAGTTTTCCAAGTTTGTTTTGCTCTAGTTTAGCAATACACTAGAATTTCCCAGAAACCTCTAAATATTCAGATGCCTGGGTGCTATCCCCTCATCCCTGGGGTTCTAATTTAATGAGTCTGCAACACAGAGGGCATTGGGGTGATTCAAGAGTTCCCCAGGTGACCCTAATGTTCAGCCATGATTAAGAAACAGAACTTCAAGCTGGGCAGCGGTGGCACACACCTTTAATCCCAGCACTTGAGAGGCAGAGGCAAGCACATTTCTGAGTTCAAGGCCAGCCTGGTCTACAGAGTGAGTTCCAGGGCAGCCAGGGCTACACAGAACCAGACCTTCAGATGGCTTTCCATCTTCCTGTCTCCCGTTCTGGAGGAGGTGCTAGTCTTTAATCTGTGCTCCATGGAGTCTAGCTGTAGTACTCTGCATTAGTAATTGCTTGCTAAATATTAACTAAATTGGACCATAAAGACAGAGACCTTAAACTCCTCCCACCCGTGGCCCTGCTAGACTTCAGTAGGGGTGGGCAAAAGATCACTCACTGTGTGTCCTCAGGAGGCTGGGACACTGGAGACTTAGGAATAGAGGAAAAGACAAGTGCTGAGAAGAGAAGTCACTTAGTTCCACTGCTACACTAAGGCAGAGAAAAGGAACCTCAAGAGACTGCAGACAGGTCTCTCCCGAGCCAGGGGAAAGCCTGCTACTTTTCAATCTGGAATCCCAGAGTAAAAGTTCTCAACAGCTTCTGTTAGCCTGGAAATAAATGTCTTTCAGGGAACACTTCTGAAATAAAAAAGACTGTTTAATTAATAATATGTTTAGAGTCACCTATACACAGTAATTTTTAGAAGTGACAGATACAAAAACGTACAATTTTTTTTTTTCTTTTTTTGGTTTTTTGAGACAGGGTTTCTCTGTGTAGCCCTGGCTGTCCTGAACTCACTCTGTTGACCAGGCTGGCCTCGAACTCAGAAATCCACCTGCCTCTGCCTCCCAAGTGCTGGGATTAAAGGTGTGTGCCACCACCGCCCAGCAGTACAATGTATTTTTATTGCTCTGCTTGGACACTGAACCCAGCTGGGGATTGAACCTAGACCCTAGTGTACACTGGGCAAATAAATGCTCTACACTGAGCTACCTACCTTGGGATATCCTTAAATGGGCCTCCCAAAAGATAATGTCTCTGGAAAACAAAACGAATCCACACTTGATTTTGCTGTTTCCCACTTGAGTAGTGCCAGACTACTCAGTATAACACTGTGAAGTTCTAGGTTAACTTGAATAGTCCTGTCTAGCTCAACAACTAATCCCAAAGGTTAGGTAGGCACTTGCTGCCTTGTAGGAAATTAACCAGTTCTGTGTCTAACCAGTTGACACTGTTTAAATGCTAACTTTTTTTTTTTAAAAAGATTTATTTATTATGTATACAGCATTCTGCCTGCATGTATGCTTGTGGGCCAGAAGAGGGCACCAGATCTCATTATAGATGGTTATGAGGCACCATATGGAATTGCAAGGAATTGAACTAAGGACCTCTGGAAGTGCAACCAGTTCTTTTAACCTCTGAGCCATCTCTCCAGTCCCCTATCATTTTTTTTTAATGCCTCTAAATCTGTGTTCCTTCAAATGCTTTGGAAGCACCCTTATCTGGATGTCTCCTTCAATAGTAGGTGAATAAATCTTTCATAATTACACATTTAACTTTCTGAAACTCATCTGTGGTGGAGAGAAAAGACTGGAAGCTAATGAGAAAAGGACCACGAAGACTAGATGGGCTGTTGGACATGACAGTACATGTCTTCAACTTCAGCACTAGCGTGGCAGAGGCAAGTGGATCTCCATGAGATCAAGGCCAGCCAGAGCTGCATAGTCAGACCTTGTCAAAAGAAAAACAAAATATCAGAGGGGCACACTTGATAAACTTTGTGTCCTATGGAGGGATGATCCCAGCTAAGCTGATCAATGGCTAGTTAGTTAGTTTCTGTATGCATGCAGCATCACTCCTAGAGGTTTTAAAACTCTAGGAAGGGGGCTGTAGAAAAATGCTCAGTGGATCAAGTACCAAACAGGAGTTGTGGATCTCCAGAACCCCCTTAAAGCTGGGTGGGCACAGTGGCCTGGCTATAATCCCAACACTTAGGAGACATAGACTGGGGATTCCCAGGACAAACTGGTCAGCTGGACTAACCAAAGCAGCAAGCTCTGCTTCAGTGAGAAATCCTGTCTTAGTAAGTAAGTTAAAGAGTGAGCAGAGGAGGACACCTGCTGTCAACCTCTGGCCTACACACACACACACACACACACACACACACACACACACACACAC
>JADRCD010095085.1:0-10218 GCA_019843815.1 Montemys delectorum | reverse complement strand
GGCTGAAGTCTGCCCTGGAGGGAAGCTCTCACCTGAGTCCTTGGGCTCAAGTCTGCCCTGGAGGGAAGCTCTCTGCTAGCAGGCAGGGGGCAGAGGTGGTTGCTGATCCAGCTCTGTCACTCAGAAGCTGAGTGGCTCCTGTCCCTGCAGTCCTGAGACTCCCCTGCACTTCCTGAGGCCTATGCCTCCTGGCTGGTCCTGCCTTAGCAAGACCCCAGAGAGAAAATGGCGATCTCACCTGAGTCCTTGGGCTGTAGTCCGCCCTGGAGGGAAGCTCTCACTTGAGTCCTTGGGCTGAAGTCTGCCCTGGAGGGAAGCTCTCCGCTAGCAGGCAGGGGGCAGAGGTGGTCGCTGATCCAGCTCTGTCACTTGGAAGCTGACAGGCTCCTGTCCCTACAGTCCTGTGACTCCCCTGCACTTCCTGAGGCCTATGCCACTTGGCTGGTCCCGCCTGATTCCTGGGGCTGAGGCCTGCCCTGAGTCCTTGGGCTGAAGTCTGCCCTGGAGGGAAGCTCTCCCCTGAGTCCTTGGGCTGAAGTCTGCCCTGGAGGGAAGCTCTCCGCTAGCAGGCAGGGGGCAGAGGTAGTCACTGATCCAGCTCTGTCACTCGGAAGCTGACAGGCTCCTGTCCCTGCAGTCCTGCGACTCCCCTGTACTTCCTGAGGCCTATGCCTCTTGGCTGGTCCCGCCTGATTCCTGGGGCTGAAGCCTGCCCTCTCCACTATATCTTTTCTTCTGAGAGGTATTCATCCATCTGTCCTTGGGCTCTTCTTGTTACTTTGCTGTTTGGGTCTGCGGATGCATGGCTACCATGCACCTTATGACTAATATCCACTTATAAGTGAATACTTATCATGCATGTCTTTTTTGGGTCTGAGGTATCTCACTCAGGATGATATTTTCTAGTTCCATCCATTTGCCTGGAAAATTCATGATGTCCTTGTTTTTAATAGCTGAACATATTCCATTGTATAAATGAATCACGTAGTCTGTATCCATTCTTCAGTTGAGGGACATCTGGGGTGCTTCAAGTTTCTGGCTATTATGAATAGGTCTTATATGAACATAGTGGAGGACATATCCCTGTTGTACGGTGGAACACCTTCTGTGTATATGTCGAGGAGTGGTAATCCTGGGTCTTGAGGTAAAATTATTCCCAATTTTTAGGGAACCTGCCAAATTGATTTCTAGAGTGGTTTTACACATTTGCACTCCCATCTGCTATGTAGGAGTGATCTCCTTACTCCAAATTCTATTCAGTATGTGTTGTTCTATGAGTTTTTTATCTTAGCCATTCTGCTAGACTCAGTAAAAGACAAGAATCACAGTAAGACTGTACTTTTAGCAACGAGAGAATGAAGGAAAAAGAAATAAGCCTATATGGAATTTTATTTCCAACCAAACAGCCAAACTAACACTAAGTTGTCTATACTATGTTGAGGACAAAGGTAGAAGCCTATGAGGTTATTTCCTTTCTAGACATGGGCAAAAACAGCAGGTGCAAACATGTCAACCCCAGTGTACAGAGAGGCAAGCTGTGGGTCGCTTGATGACTGGAGCATAACCAGGTGAGTAGATGGAAGCTGAAATGAGACACAGGAACCTGGAGTTGAGATTCTCCCTGGGCATCCTGGAGACAGAATACACCCCTGTCAATGCCTTGGTGAACTACTATGAGATATTTTATCTACTATTATTTATGCCTCTAAAACATGCTTCTCGTTCATACTTTATTCTCTCTATTCTCATTTTCCCAATTCTCTCCTCATTTTACTACTTAATTTTGGATGCTAATTGCTCTAAAAACTCATGAAGGATATATTCTCTAAGCAGTATTCTAGTGTTGCTATCTCTTAATCATGGTAAGGAAATAAGAAATCACACAAGTGACTTCTATTTCAAGTTAACTTCAATATTTTTGTGAAATCACTGTATTTATAATTGTGATAGAATCTCTCCCATTATAAAGAGTAATTGATGGAAAGACATCACATGCTCAATGCTGGGTAGATTAAATGCCACAAAATCCCCATTCTATCAATAACTATATACAGATTCAATCCAATCTTAATTAAAGTCCCCATCTCATTCTTCACAGAAATAGGACTAACCTAAATTTTATATGGAGACACAAAAGGTGCTGGACAGAAAAATAACTTGAACAAAAATAAAGAGAAAGTGCTGAAGGGAAAACAATTCTAAATCTTAAGATATATTACAGAGCCAAAGTCACAAGTCAATAAGGTATTCACACAGAAACAGACATGCACACCACTCAAACAAAAAATGAGTACATGTAACTTCAGCTACTTAATATTTGACAAAATTGAAAAACTTAAGCTGGAGAGAAAAGAAAGCACTTTCAATAAATGGTGCTGCGGAAACTGGATGTTCAAGCTTACAAGAAGAAAATTAGATCTGCATCTATCATGCTATACAGGAACTAACTCCAAATAGATCAAAGTCTTAAACACTCAACCTGAAACATTCAAACTGCTAGAAGAAAATCTAGGCAGCATCCTATATGACATATGTGTAGGACAGGATTTTGGAATATGACTTTATTTGCCTGCAAATTAAGACCAACCAATGACAACTGGTACTTCATAAAACTCAAACATGTGTGAGCACCTAAAGAATCAATTAACTGATGAAGAGGAAGCTCTCAGAATGTGAAATAATTTTACTGATACTATACAATGAATACTACCACCACTAGCAACAACAAAAAACCTCACTAAACATTCCAAAGAAAACATACATGTGATGCATGAAAAGGGGTTAGGATCTGAATAGTGTTCCCCAGAGAAAGAAAAATAATGGGTTAAGCTGGGGTTGAGTGATTGAGAGCACTATCTGTTCTTCCAAGTAGACCCAGGTTCAATTCCCAACATGCAGATGGCAACTCACAACTGTGTATAACTTCAAGATTTGACATTCTCACATAGAGATTTGGGCAGAGAAAACACAAATACATAGTGAACATTTTGAAATGACCCAGAAGTATCTCAAAAAAGGTTAACATCCCTAGCCATTAGTAAAACAGAAATTAAAAGAGCTTTGAGATACGTCTTATCCAAGACTAAATGGAAATGCTCCATGGAACAACCAACAGTAAATGTTTTAAGGGGAATCAGGGAAAGGAAACCATTATTCACTGTTTTGGGGATTAGAAACTCATATAAGCACTAAGGAAATCAGTGTGCAAAATTCACAAAACCTAAAAATGAATCTGTCATATGACCCACATGTCATATGTCAACGTCCTACTTTAGAGGTAATGGCTCATATCTGCTCTATTCATAATAGCTAGGGAATTGAAACAGCTTTGATGCCTAGCATCTGACAAATGAATAATGAAAATGTGGTAAATATACGCAATGAAATACTATATGGTTTTTACAAAAATGAAATTATGATTTTGCAAGGGTAGAATTAGAAGAGATTATATTGAGTGATCATGAGTAATAAAACCCCAATATCAGACACAGGACATAAGAACTGCCTTCTTGTGTGGTGTTGTCCATGGCTGCCCAAGTATCTAAGCATAGACTGTTGCCTTTGCTTGCCCCTCAGAGGTAAAAGTAAAACCCGTTTAAAAGTATTTCTTGGGGGTTTTCTCTTCTCTGCTTTTATCAGAATAATACATGGCAGTTCTATGCCATGTCTTGCCTATTTTAGCTCTTGAGTAATTGTCACAGAGAACATGTATTTTTATTATCAAGCTGCAAGCAGTAAGCTGGGAAAGTTTTGAGATTTTCTAACCCAACTAGGTTGCTACTACCCAGGCATATCCTTAGCAACACTACTTGGCAGCTGGTCTTGATCTGGCTGCTCTCTCCTTGTGACCTCATCAAGAATTTTGCTGATCTATCCATATGGTCTCTATACTTTTCCATTTCTCCTCTCTTCCCACTCCCCCATCTATTCCCTTAGGATTTGCATTCATGATTCCAGAAGAATACCATGTAACTTTCAAAAGGAGGGTGACTACCAACAGCCCTACCCAGCCATGATGGCTATGAACCAAATCAACTAGCAACATGATACAATATCTCCAAATGTGTAAGAGTGCTGTGCATGACATTTTTGGTAACAAACAGCTTTCTAAGTGTATTTAGACCTGCTAAATAATATGCAAATGATGCCTGGCATTGAAAATGTAGCTAAATAGTCAGTGCTAGGGAAGTCATGCTTATGGGAGGAGAATCTCCAGCCGATCATTTACTAAACCAGCATAATCCTTAACAACAATCTGTAAACATTGACCTTACACCCAAAGAAAAGTCTTCACCCTACACCAAGGAAACTTCTCTTTGCAACACCTGGAGAGATCACCCAATGAAAATGCTCACTTGTGAAGCCCAGCGCCAATGGATAAAACAGTCTAGCACATAATGTTCAAGAAATATTGAGGAAGAGGGAGCAGAAAGATTATAAAAGCCATAGGTTCAGAAAGTTTGCTGTGGGATTGTTCTCTTGGTAATGCCAGAAGCTACACCCATAATGTCTCACCAAAATAACTGCCCAAAATGACTTGAATAAGGACCCCAACAAACATGCTAAGCTGTATGAGGAAAAATGAATGAGGTCCAATCCTCCACAAAGAGTTACACACAACTAATGAAAGCTGTGAGCAGAAAAGTTGGTCTTCTCCAGGGAAGAACACACCAATTGGTTCTGCAGTGCCAAATGATCAGCTCTGAAACAATACATGCAAGTGTCATTACCTAGACTGAGCAGGTAATATATAGGAAACTATATACATGCAAATTTGAATGTAGTTTCATATATTCATGCACTATCCATTAATAAAAAAAAGAGACCATGAATTTGAAGGAAAACAGGGAGGAAGAAGGATAGGAAGGGTAGGGAGAAGTGTAGTATTATAATTTCAAACACAATAAAAATAATAATTAAGAAAACAGCTACAAGTTAAGACAAATCATGTATAAGACATAGTCTAAAACATAGAAACAATAATAGTAGAATGGTAGAAACAAAGTGATAAAACATCAATCAAAACAGATTTACAGCTGTGTGTGGAGGTGCTTCTCTTTAACTCCTGCACTTATGGGGCAGAGGCAAGTAGATCTCTGAATTTCAGACCAGCCTGGTCTATTCAGTGTGTTACAAAATGAACAAATAAACCAACAACAAAAAACAAGTGTACAATATTCAACAGAGAAACATACACAGAATAGGACAACTATTTATTGTGACACTCCCTAAAATTCACAGCTCCCCCATGCTGAAAAGCAAAGATAATTAAGTAGATCAAGTGGCAGAAAAATATTTCAAAGCCCTACATTTAAGTGACTAGGTGGAAGCTAGAGAGCTGGCTCAGCAGGTCAATGCACTTGTTGATCATACAGAGAATCTAAGTTTGGTTTCCAGCACCCACACAGTGCTCATTTTAACTCCCAGTCCTGAGCATCCAATTCCATTTGTAACTCAAATGACATTGTAATTAGATGGAATACACACATAAAATTAGTATAATAAAGTATAATATAATATAATATATCTAATAAAAACAAAATTAAGAAAAAAGAGACGTCATAGAAGATTCAAGGAAGTTGATGAATGGAGTTAAAAACATTGCTGTATACTCTACAGCTCTGTTTGATTTTGTGAGGCCTGCTCCAATCAGGGAAACACAGGTGAGACCCCCATACCCCAATATCCCCACCTGCTGGGACTCCAGCAAGTCCAGAAGCCATGACCTCTGATGCTCCCTATCAGAGCTTTATATTCCATCTGGCTTCACCTACAATCTAATAGAGTAAAAAGAGTAATTAAGGTAAATAGAGTATTTTCAACAGAGTAATATCCCATGTCCAAGAAGAACTTTATGAAATGTTCATTGTTTTTAGTCATCAGGGAAATGCAAATCAAAACAAGTCTGAGACTCCATCTTATTATACCTGTGAGAATGGCTAATGTCAAAGTCTCAAGTGATAGCTCATATTGTCATGTTGTCAACAATGTATAATAAGAGGAACACCCCCACATTGCTGGTGGGAGGGTAAACTGATATAAACATTTTAGATACTGTCTTAGTCAGGGTTTTTATTTTTGTATAAACATCATGACCAAGAGAAGCAAGTTGGGGAGGAAAGGATTTAGTTGACTTACTTCTATATTGCTGTTTATCACCAAGGAAGTCAGGACTGGAACTCAAGCACATCAGGAAGCAGGAGTTCATGCAGGGGCCATGGAGGGATGTTTTTTACTGGCTTGCTTCCTCCTGGCTTGCTCAGCCTGCTCTCTTATAGAACCCAAGACTTCTAGCCCAGAGATGGCACCACCCACAAGGAGCCCTACCCCCTTGGTCACTAATTGAGAAAATGCCCCACAGCTGGGTCTCAGGGAGGCATTTCCCCAACTGAAGCTCACTTCTCTGTGATAACTCCAGCCTGTGTCAAGTTGACACACAAAACTAGCTAGTACAATGATACCAAACTTGCAGTTTCTCAGAAAATTGGGAATAGGTCTCCTTCAAAACCCAGCTATATTACTCCATGGAATCTATCCCAAGATGTTCCACCATTGCAGCTGTATTCATGATAATCAGAAACTGGAAATAACCTATATGTCCCTTAAGAGAACAATGGATAAAGAAATGTTGTATATTTACAAAGTAGAATACTACTCCAGTATTAAAAACAAGGACATGATGAATTTTGCAAGCAAATGGAAGGGCCCAGAAAAGATGATCTTGAGTGAGATATCCCAGGCCCCAAAAGACACAAAGGTATGTACTCACGTATAAGTGGATATTAGCCATAAACTACAAGATAACCATGCTAGAATACTTAGACTCAAAGAAGCTAAGCAATGAGGAGAACATAAATAGGTATGGGGGATGGTTGAATCTCACTGAGAAGGCAAATTACAGGAGACTATGCAGGTGGATGGAGTGGAGGAACTGGGTGGCAGAGGTGGTGGGGAAAGTAGCAGGAGGGATCAAGTGTGAGGTGTACAGAAGTAGAGAGAACTAGGAGAGAACTGAAATTGGTTGCAGGGTAAG
Organism: Montemys delectorum; assembly: GCA_019843815.1. Classification (NCBI taxonomy): domain Eukaryota; kingdom Metazoa; phylum Chordata; class Mammalia; order Rodentia; family Muridae; genus Montemys; species Montemys delectorum. Next base: position 3,185 of record JADRCD010095085.1, on the reverse strand, counting down.
GGTATCTCTTGGAGAAGACAGAAACCTAGCAGGAAGGAAACCCCAGCCATGTAGAAGGATGACCTTAGCTAAGAGTATGATCAAGAACAAATTGGAACCTGAAATGCCTTCCCCAGCCCCTATAACTAGGCTAGACTTCCAGTGGAGGAATGGGAACTCCAACTCAACCACAAAACCTTCAAACCACAATTTGTCCTGCCTACAAGATATCCAGGGACAAACATGGAGCAGAAATTGGTGGATTGGCCAACCAATGACTGCTCCAACTTGGATCTCATGCCTTGAGTCAAAGCCCACCCCTGACAGTGTTAATGCTATTTTGGTATAGTTGGAGACAGGAACCTAGTATAACTGTCATCTGAGAGAATTCACCAAGCAGCTGATAGAAACAGAAACAGAGACCCTCAGCCAAGCATTAGCAGGGGATTAGAGAATTTTGTGGAAGAGAGGAAGGTAGTATGGAAGGATCTAGAAAGGTCAAGGACACCACAAGAAAACTAACACAACTAACCTGAGCCTATTGGAACCAGACCTAAAGAGCATGGACAGGATAGACTTGAGACCCCTACCTATATATAGCAGAATTGCTGTTTTGTCTTCATGTGTGTGTGTCCTCACAACTTTATCGGGGGCTGTCCCTGACTCTGTTGCTGCCTTTGGATCCCTTTTCCCTAATTGGGCTGCCTAAATCTAGTCTTAATAATAATAGGTATGCCTAGTCCTTGTGCAACTTGATAGGCCCAGGCAGGTTTATATGTGTGGGAATTCTCTCCTTCTCTGAGAAGAAATGGAGGGAAAGTAGGGGAAGTGTAGGTAAGAGGGAGAGAAGCTTTGATCCACATGCAATGTAAATTAATTAATTAGCTAATAAAAAAGAATTACAGCATAAAAAGGCATAAAAACCCTAGACTGCACAGGGTATAAACTTAGAGGAAAATCATTTATTATTATTCTGCTAAAAGACTGTACCAATAAAATGACTCCTAACAATATTGTGCTATACCAATGATCAGTGCCTCACTCAGTCATCATCAGAGAAACCTCTTTCAGGGGATGGGAATAATGCAGTGTCCCATGACTGGACAATATTCAAAGGTGAGAGAATTTGGAACACTCAGTCCTAAATGGGATGTCTTCATCACTACCTTCCCTCAGGGATTGGGGAGCTTTGTGCAAGAGGAGGTAGAACAGTGTCTCCAGACAAACTATACTGATGAACATAAGAACTCCCAGAGCCTGTGGCAGCATGCCCAGCGACTGAACAAGTTCAAGCCAGAGTTTAAGTGCTGAGAGGGGGAAATGGACCAAGATGCTATCTCTAATTGACATCTACCACTTAGTTTTATATAATGGAGTCTCACTGGGTATATTAACCACATTTAAGGATAGGCTCCATATTCAGCTGTAGGTAGATCATATTGTTGTAGACTTTTTGTCTTCTATTGCTTTGCTTGTGTAATTTTTTTTGTCTCAATGGTCTTTTCTTATATATTATGGCTTCTGATTTTGAATTTGTTTTTGTGTGCTTTGTTTCCTTGTATATGTTTCTTGTAACTTCTCTCTTAAAAAGAACCGTTTTATCCTGTTTGTTTGGTCTTCAAAAAATTTTTTTTCATTCCGTATGCTTTGTTTTTGGTTTCACCCCCTCCATTTCTAAGTAGTTGCTGTGCCTTTCTTCTTCCATCTGGATACTCCTTTCTGACCCTCATTGGGGTACAAAAAGTATCTAAGGAATAACAACAACAACAATAATAATAATAGATAAGACATTTATAGATTTTCTCTCCGGTGACTTTCTAAGGTGGGACCAGCAGGGAGGCACAGGCTTCCAGAATTGCAGGGGAGTTGCAGGGCTGCAGGGACAGGATCCTCTCAGCTTCCAAGTGACAGAGCTGAATCAGAGACCATCTCTGCCCCCTCTCGGCTAGTGGAGGGCCTGCCTCCAGGGCCAGCTTCAGCCCAGAGACTCAGGTGACTTTCTAAGGCAGGACCAGCTGGGAGGCACAGGCCTCAGAAGTCTAAGGGGAGTTGCAGGGCAGCAAGGACAGGACAAGCTCTAGTCAGAGACACCAAGAACATCTAATACCAGAGAGCAAGAGATGGCAAAAGGTAAACACAAGAATCCTACCAACAGAAACCAAGACTGCTTGCCTTCATCAGAACCTAGTACTCCCACCTCAGCAAGCCCTGGGTATCCCAAAACACCGGAAAAACAAGATTTGGATCTAAAAACATATCTCACAACGCTGATAGAGGAACTTAAGAAGGACATGAATAACACCCTTAAAGAAATACAGGAGAACACAGATAAAGAGGTACAAGCCCTTAAAGAGGAAACAAAAAAATCCCATAAAGAATTACAGGAGATCACTAGTAAACAAGTAGAAGCCCTTAAAGAGCAAACCCAAAAATCCCTTAAGGAATTGCAGTACAACACAATCAAACAAGTGAAGTAATTGAGTAAAACAATCCAGGACCTAAAAATGGAAGTAAAAACAATAATGAAATCACAAAAAGAGACAACCCTGGAGTTAGAAATCTTAGGAAAAAATTCAGAAAACATAGATGCAAGCATCACCAACAGAATACAAGAGATAGAAGAGAGAATCTCAGGGGCAGAAGATAACATGGACAACATTGACAGAACAATCAAAGAAAATGCAAAATGCAAAAAGACCCTAACCCAAAACATCCAGGAAATCCAGGACACAATGAGAAGACCAAACCTAAGGATAATAGGTATAGAAGAGAGTGAAGACCTCCAACTTAAAGGGCCAGCAAATATCTTCAACAAAATTATAGAAGAAAACTTCCCTAACCTAAAGAAAGAGATGCCCATGAACATACAAGAAGTCTATAGAACTCCAAATAGACTGGACCAGAAAAGAAATTCCTCTCGCCACATAATAATCAAAACACCAAATGCACAAAACAAAGAAAGAATACTAAAAGCAGTAAGGGAAAAAGGTCAAGTAACATATAAAGGCAGGCCTATCAGAATTACACCAGACTTCTCACCAGAGACTATGAAAGCTAGAAGACCCTGTACAGATGTCATATAGACCCTAAGAGAACACAAATGCCAGCCAAGACTACTATACCCAGCAAATCAATCTCAATCACCATAGATGGAGAAACCAAAGTATTCCATGACAAAACCAAATTCACACAATATGTTTCCACAA
>JADRCD010095076.1:0-11433 GCA_019843815.1 Montemys delectorum | reverse complement strand
TGCAATCCCACCAGCAATGAAGGAGTGTTCCTATTTCTCCGCAACCTCTCCAGCATCTGCTGTCCCCTGAGTCTTTTATCCTAGCCAATCTGACTGGTGTGAGGTGGAATCTCAGAGTTGTTTTGATTTGCATTTCCCTGATGACTAAGGATGTTGAACATTTCTTTAGGTGTTTTTCAGCCATTTGGTGGGAACTAATTTCTTTAGGAAAGAAAAGCAATCAAAATCACTCATGTAAACTATACAATGAAGAAAGCTATGCCTATGCTCCAGCAGGATGCATGTTCAGAAATGTCCTATGGAGACCTTAAGCTCCTACTGATGTCTCCTCTCTTCACTTTATGTAGGCAATAGTTGAAGATTAAAGCAAAATTATAAATAGCCTGTCAACAGAGGGTGCCAGAAGTGAGCCAATCAAATACGTAGGTAAGAGTTTAGGAAATCTCTGTCAAAATGCTTGCTGTTTACAATCTTTGGTAACCAAACACAATGCCAAGGACCGCAATCTGGAAAAACAGTTGAAAAATGTCATTAAATAAGCAGACGGTAAAAGTCTTCCATCGTCAAGGACAGAAAATCTTATAAGGAGAAAAATAGAACCCTCGAAATTATCACATAGCAACATTAATGTACATATTTCAATAACAATAAGACAAATGAAGGAATAAGAAAGTATGGCCCAATTTGAGGAGAAACAGAAACTTCTTTTACAGCTACTCACTAAAAAGAGGAGTTTCTAGTCGATATCATAACTTTACATTTTAATGAACTACAATAAGAAACACAAAGTAAACTTAAGACAGAAAAAAGAAAATGTTTAAGCAAAGACAAACAAAACTGATAATGAAAATAACAGCATCACTGAAAGTAAGAGTGGGCTCTGGCAATATCTGCAGGCTCATAAGTAGATTAATAAATAAATGAAAGAAGACACAAATAACTAAAATCCTAAAAACACAGTCATTACCAGCAATCTTACAGGAGGTACAACGATTATAAGAGAATATTGTAGGGCTGAGATCCTGGATCATTAGATAAAACCTTTTGGGCTGGTGAGATGGCTCTTCTGAAGGTCCAGAGTTCAAATCCCAGCAACCACATGATGGCTCACAACCATCTATCATATCATCCAGCTACAGTGTACTTACATATAATAATAAATAAATCTAAAAAAAAAAAAAGCTTTTACCTCACTAGTATGAGCACCTAAGTTCAGATATCCAGCACTCACATAAAAGCCAGTGGCAACCAACTCATAATCCCAGTACTTAGGAAGCATAGACAAGGGATATCCAGTGTATGCTGACTAGCTAGACTAGCCAAATTGGCAAGTTCCAGGTTCAACAAGAGACTTTCTCTCTAAAAATAAAGTGGAGAATTATCAAAGACATTTATCATATATACACATATATGCATATACCCATAGGCACTTGCTTGCACATGCACATGAACATGCATACATACACATAATCCAGACACATAAAAAGGGAAAATATTATAAACAATTGTGTGTCATTAGACAACTGTAATGAGCACATTGCTACACATACACAAATTGTTAGAATTACTTTTAAAGTAAATAAAATTCTAAGCTGTAAAGCGATCAATAACTGAAAATAAAATTAAACTTGAAAATAATTCTCAAAAGAGAGAATTTCAGGACTTGGTAGCTTCATTGTGAATACTACTAGTCAGAGAGTAATTAAACTTAGGGTTTTCTTTTCAAATTGTTTTAAAATATAAAGGAGGGATGAACATAGTTAGCTCATTGAATTAAATTAAGATAACATTGCTATCAAAATCAGCTAAAAATATTACAAGAAAATGACAAGCTATGCACCTTATTAAAAATACATTTTAATTTTAATTTTAATACAACTGAGGGTACACAAGTAGCCAAAATAACCTTAGAAAATGAGGACAGATTAATTCAGTTATATTCAGGGTACTCTATGGCCATGGTTATGACATAAGACACCAATTATAAAACCATCACAGGAAAAAACATGAGGGCAAATCTCTGTGACATTGATTCCATAATAAGTACTTAGATATCATATCAATACCATAAACAATAAAAGAAAACTTTAATTAGACTACATGAAAATTAAAGACTATGTAGATCTAAACTTATTACCAGGAAGGTTAAAAAAAAGAGTTATTTTCTTGGTTGCCTTCTTATTTTCACTTTTCATTAATAAATCCATGTCATTTGCCTTGGGAAGGAAAGGAAGAAGGAAGGAAGGAAGGAAGGAAGGAACGAACGAACGAACGAATGAGGAAGGTAGAGGAAAGGAAAAAAAGGAGGAAGGAAAGCAGCGTTTTTAAAGGAGAAAATATTTGCATATTACATAAGGGTTTGGAATGCATTATATTTAAAGAAAATAAAAGAAAACTACTGTTGAACATAGTGAGCCAGACCTGTCTGGGATACAAAGTGTAAAACCACATCTCAAAATAAAGTAAAATAACTAAAGTCTTGTAATTCAATAAGAAAAGGTAAAAGCATAGAACTTCAATATTCATTTCCCCCAGAAAACATATAAATGACCATGAAAATATGTTTAGTACTATTATTATTAGAAAATGAAAATTAAAACTCAAGTAAGAGTGTTCAACCCCAATAGATTGTCTTATAATTTTAAAATAGACCATAATAAGTATTAGGCATTTTATGGAGAAACTGAAATTCTTGTTTATTGTTGGTAGGAATACAAAGTGATAAAGCTATCATATATCTCTGGAATAGGTCTGATACACACATGCAAACACACACACACACACACACACACACACACACGATAGAGGTGGGGACAGAGAGAAAGAGAGAGAGAGAGAGAGAGAGAGAATGAGAATGTTGATCTTTTCCTATTTTCTTAGTCACTTTCTATTGCTGAGATGAGAGATGAGACAGAATTACCATGAAAACTTTTTTTAAAAAAAAAAAAAAAAAAATCATTTAACTGTGGGCTTGCTTACAGTTTCAGAAGCTTAGTCCATTATCATCATGTTGGGGAGCATGGCTGTAGCCATAGTAGAATAGTGCTTGAGAAATAGCTGAGAGCTATAGTCAGAGATTAAGATAGATCCTGGGCCTGGTGTAGGCTGTTCAAACTTCAAAGCCCACCCCCAGTGACATGCTTTCTTCAACAAGGCTACACTTACCCCAACAAGGACATCCTTCTAATCCTTTCAAACAGTTTCACTCCCTGATTACGAAGCACTCAAATATATGAGCCCATGAGAGCTACAACACTATTCTAGAAAGATATCATATAATACTTTCTATCAATCCAGCAGTAGCAAGCTAGAGTGCCCAGTAAGCAACACAATCACAAGAGAAACAACCTACACTGAGGATTCTTTTTCAGTGTTTTGCACATTTATTTTGATATATTTCATCACAAATTTGGAAGTATCTATACAATGGGATGGAATATAGAATACATGCTCTAACTTGGATAAGCCTAAAAGCACTAACATTGTTCTAGGTGAATAAAAACAGACATAAGAGATCATGTGTTATATGTTTCCATTCATATAAAACATGCAGAATAGATACATTATATATACATAGGAAGAATATATTTCAGTAATTGTTAGGAGTTGGAGCCAAGTGAGGTGAGAAGGGATGAAGAGAAAGAGCTTAATGGTTAAGAGCTTCACTTTGTAATGATGGGAATGAAGAAGTAGACAGTGTTGGTACTTATGTCTCATTCTTCTTATTCTAGTGCTGCAGAGGCCCTAGTGGTTGGCCATCTTGAAGTGGTTACATTTGTGTTGCATGTATTTTCCCTACATAAATTACTTCTCAAGTCTGTAAGTGCTTAATATCTGTTTGAAATGTTAATACTCTCATGCACTCCTATAAGCATAGTGAATAAGATGCAACCTTCTGCAAACTGAAAAATCATCTAGCCAATTAGCAAACATGGAAATTAGGAACATTAGGAAATTTAACATTAGAAGGAATAGTCACAGTTAAAATGACAATAGAAACTGTTTCACCATAATGGCCAAGAAGTCATTCCACATATGTCACCTTTGTCTAAAGGCAGAAGGGCAGAAGAGACTTACTCAGACATTGTATCCAAAGTGGAACAGGCAGAAACAGGAAATGAAATAATTCTTCAGTTGCATGCATCAATGAGCTATGCATTTTATCCATTTGCATTCTAGAGAATAAGGTCGATTGATTGTTTTGTTTTGTTTTGCTTTTCATTCTTTTTATAACAATTTTATTACTTTTTGAAATTATAATATAATCATATCATTCCCCCCTTCCCCTTCTTCCCTCTATACCTTCCTACATACATCCACTTGCTTTCTCAAATTTATGGCCAATGTTTTTCATTGAAAATAGATTATTCTGTTATACAATATATCCCAACCACAGTTTCCCCTTCCTTTGCTCCTCCCACCTCCCCTGCCCCTTCTCCTCTCCTGCAAAACCACTCTCCTTCTATTTCCTCTTCATAAAAAAGTAGGCCTCCAAGAGACAACAGACAGACAGACAAAAGCAAGACAAGAAAAAATTTCAATGGTGGACAAGGCAATCCAATAGGAAGAAAAAGTCCCCAAGAGTGGGCAAAAAGTCAGAGATACATTCACTCCTACTGTTAGAAATTCCATAAAACATGAAGATAACAATAACAACACCACAGATACAGAGAAGAGAAGAGAAGAGAAGAGAAGAGAAGGAAGAAGTGTTCAGACACATGCAGGCTATAGATTGCCCTTCAGTCTCCAAGTCCACAGGAGCCCTGCATAACTTAATCAATGAGCCTGATATTTTTCTATCCCTTCTGGCTTCTACAATCTTTTTTTCTCCCTCTTTTATGGGAGGTGCCTAACACTTTGAGAAGAGAGAGCTTATAGAGACCTCCAATTTAGGCTCTTTCTTCATGTCTCTGTGTGTATCTCTGCACTCTCTTCCATCTCCTGCTGGAGGAAGCCTCTCTGATGAAGACAGGGCAAGGTACCAGTCTATGAGTATAGCAGAATAGCATTGGGCATCATTTCATTGATTGTCTTTTCTTGGCCAGGCATATTTGGTTCAACCCTAAGTCTACAGGTTATGCGATCTCAGGCTCCTCACCATCTAGGGAGTCTTGGGCATGTTTTCCACCTGTCTCATGGCCTGGGCCTCAAGTTAGTCCAGTCATTTGTTAGCCACTCCCTCAAGTTCTGAGTGTCTATAGCCCCAGCACATCTTGCAGGCAGGACAGGTTGTAGGTTAAGGGTTTTGTGGCTGGGTTAGTGTCTAGGCTTCTCTTTCTGTAACCTGCAGAGTACCTTCTCATGTCAAAGTGATTAGAATGTAGAAACAACAGCCACACAGCTTATTGAGTATAGAGAAGTTGAGCTGGTGCCTGCATGGAGCCTATTATTCTTTAATTGTTCTTACATATATATATATATACACACACAACAATTAAAACATGCTCATATGTGTGTGTGTGTTTATATGTTCTGAAATATATAAATACAACCTGTACAGTCCATGTGAAGTTACATGTATATATAATTTCAGAGCTGACCACTTGATATTGGATATCCAATTGGTATGCTCATCGTGCAAAAGACTTTTTCTCCTGCTCTCAACACTCTTTAGTTCCCTATAGTAAGGTGCTTTGTGCTAATTTTTTTCAGTACTGATGCTAGAAGTCCCTTTTGAAGAGCCAATAGGCAAGAGATGCTCAAAGGGCTGAGGTTTTAGTTCTAATCTGAGGCCAGGCACCAAGAACAAAGCTATTCCACAACTGAAGTCCTTAACTGAGAATAACCCCCTTAGTGGAGGTTCAGCCTCTGCTTTATTCAGGCATTCAATGACTTAAATCAGTCCCACCCACATTATTAAAGATAAAGTGCTTCTTTTACTCAGTCTACCCATTTAAATGTTAATCACATCCTCAAATGGATACATCCATAATAATGACCAGCTATCTTGGTATTCCACCTAATAGCCCTGTCATGTTGACATATAAAATTATTAATAATAGCAGTAGTAAAGGCAAGTCTTATCTCTTTCTCTGGGAAGATTGGACTTGAGGTCATTTGTTCCCTCTTTCTACTCAAGCAGGAATCAGCATCACTAAGAAGGTAGGGCTTATTTTTATGATGATATAAATGAGATGAATCTTCACTTGATCTTAGCCAAAAGGCTGAGAAGTGATCAGATGAATCTTATAAAGACAGATTCCTATAGAAGTACATTTTAGAGACTGAGATAGGATAGAAAATTATAAGTTAAAACTACCTTTACAAATTTTCTTTTATTTAGATTGATAAAGTCTCATTTCCCACCCCTGACACACATACACCTCTGAGGCTTCAGTCGTGTTAGGAATAACAAGCATGCAAGGGAACAATGAGCTTTGGCAAGATATGAAATTACAAATGCAGATAAAAGCAGACTATACAACCAGAATATAGGAACACATTAAAGAGATAATACAATTATAGGGAGTTCTAGAAATTGGATACGATAACATTTTTTAAAATGGAATTAGATACAATAATAGATCCAAAGTTAGCAGGTAAATACAGAAAGTCTAGAACTTAGAAGGTGAAGAAACTCAAAGAAAGAAGCTCACATGAGACTATGGAGACAAGAAGTTTATAAATCAGGCAGTTTCTCCATCTCAGGTAGGGGGCCTTTTGGACTTTTTAATAGTATTCTGAGATCTGCTTGCCAAGATCTAGGTAGTTCAGGACCAACATGACTTCGAGTTCCTCAATCAGTATCTTCATCAGAAAATTCTGCCAAGGACTATGAGAAACTCCCAAGAGGCTGGAGGCTGAGAACAGATTTCAGTAGCAGGTGGTAGAATTACTAAGAGAAAGGCCAAGGAGAAAGGAGACCAGAAAGAATTCAAAAGTGTCTCAGTCCTGTTTGAATGAAAAACAAAACAGAACTCACTCAATGGCAAATACCACTTCTAAGAGGAGTGTTTCACTCTGCTGGAATCAGACTATATAAATGCTAAGCCATAGAGATGTAGAAAATGGTATGTCTTATCAGTAAAACACATAGGTGTTAATCTTACCCTAGTAAAATGCTACTCACAGTAAATCCCATTGTAATTAATATGTTTCTTCTTTCCTTGAACTTGAACCAAGCTAGAAAGCCTTACCTTTTAGTTTTTGTTGTTGTTGTTGTTTGCTTTTTTTTGGCATGGTTATAATTTCAGAAATGCTGTAAACTGCTCCTGTTCTAGCTGTCTTAGTTTTGATTTCCTACTCCCACTTCATGAAAATTACAGTACAATTCACCATTTGTAATGCTGATAGAAAGTACTTATTCATTCAACATGTGGATTTAGTTCCTACTATATACCAAGCATTGTTCTAGGCACCGAAGATACAGCAATGGGAAAGTAATACAAATTCCCCTATTTCCATTTCCTGTAGTTTATGTTCTTGTGAACTTTCAGATATGCCAGCCAGAGGATCTGATAACCAGGCATCTGACCTATCATGGCATATGTGGAATATAGCAGTCTTTCACTTCCAACAGAAGTTTAATTCCTCTCTGTAGCCATCTCATCATGTTCCTTCTGTAGCATCTGTTGACAGTTAGAATATGTTATGGTGAATGTGAAATGACTCCCACACTTATGTATCTGATTGCCTACTTCCCATTTTCCATAAGAAAATAAATAAATAAAGGGCAAAAAACGGGTAAAAAAGAAGTCTCTATATGACTTAGAGCATCCAGTTTTTGCAATATAAATAATGTATCTTCACCTAGCCATCTCTTGGACTGAAGTGTATATCTGTACCTGACCATCAAGCTCCTGAGACTTTTGAAGCTAAACTTCTTAGGAACTCTCATTCAAACCCTTTGGTTATTTGCTAACTACCCACCAAGTGCCACACAGTTGGCACTCAGTGATAATCTCACATATCATCCATCTATTTTTTATGTTAAGTCTGTGGGTGTAAAGAACAGCTCTTTCCCTTTTGTAGAGGAATTTTAATTCAGCAACATGGCTACTCTGGCAAGGGATCACATCCAAAGATATAATCCAGCTGGAATACAGACGTGCCCTGGCTTACAGTAAAATCTGTCTGAAATACAGACACTACCTTTAATCTGTAACAATGAAGGTAAAGTTAGTTTGTAGAAGGAAGCAGCCGTGTTTGAATGTGATGTCTATGTGAAGCCGTGTTTGAATGCGAAGAGTCAGACAAAGCAATGTATCATAGAAAGATCTAACAGTTGAGTCAGAGCTAGGATAAGCCAAACTCACACAAGAATAGCAGAAGAAGAGTGGCCTTATGTATCAGAGCAGCAAGAGAGAGAAGAAAGGGCAGTGTGGTGTGGTGGGTGGTGTGTTTCAATGAGACACTTTTACAGATACAGATTACAAAGAGAACAAGCTAGACACAGGTGAAGACAGAACGAGCCACTGAATGAGAAGGAGCCAGAAGATTAGAACATATGGCCAAAGTTTGTATGAGGCCAAGCAGAACAATTCAGTCAGAAGCTGAGAAAATCTGGGTCGAATCAGTACAAAGGCTAGAAGCTTGGATATGGCTCTCATCTCATCACTTTACCTGAGGAAGTAAAGCAATGATTCTACCCCTTTTCTGTGCTATGGATAGAATCTAGGGCCTTCTGTATGATAATAAATTGCTCTACCCCGGAGTTCTATTCCAAGTGCTTGAGATGGGGTCTAGAACTATAGCCCAGGCTGACCTTAAATGTATAATCTTTTCCCCTCTTACATGTGGATTCAGGCATGTACTACCAAATATATTATTACCCTTCCTAGGTTTTGTGTTTCAAAGTAAGATGTGGCAATGACTTACCTAAGGTCAACCAACTAGCAAGAATTTACTTGGAATGGGCATACTATTCTATTGACCTCATAAATCCTGCCCTGTAGTGTCAGTTGGGAGTACTTAGTTCTTTATTAGTCCCTTCAAGCATGTATATTATGGATTCCAAATATTACACATACAATAACCTTGGTCTTACAATAGCCATATTCAATCATCTTTCTTGTTATTATTCTCATTCCATCTACATTCTAAGAGAGAAGAGGAGGAAAGTGTTGGTAGTAAAATGTTCATTCAATAGAGTAAGACAAAGACTCTAAATATCTGTGCCCATTTTGGCAGTAGGAATCTCAGGTTCAAGAAGTTTTGTAATATGCATAAATATAAAGACAATGCCAAAGTTCTGAACATTTGAATGAATCATTGAATTAATATTTTATGGCATAACTGGTTAGTAAAGAAAATGCATTCGTTTGGACTTGACTACAGGAAATGAGTAGATAAAAGTGTCTTTCCTGACTATCTGGAGCCTTTTTAATATTCTATTTCTGTTTCTTTGTTTTCCTCTTATTGCTTATTCATTTCTTATTCCCTTTATTTGGGGAGATAATACAATATATTCATTTTATATTGCAAGTGGAGAGAATGCCCTGCATCACCAAGTCAGTTCTAAGTTATATTTAAGGATGGAATACAAAAACTTAATAAAAAAATTGGAGAGTGACAGGTGATTCTTTGTAACTTAGCAGAATAAATTGTCACAAAACTAGCTCCCATCAGACCTTTCTACAAAGTTTCTAACAGTAAGAGAGTAAACTGATTTTAGGCCAATTACCTCTATTCTCTTGTGACCGTGTGATGTAGCTGGTAATAAGAAGGATAAAGATCTCAAAGGCCAGCAGTAAATGGAAGTTCTCAAGCAGCCTGAAGCATTAGGCAAGTAGATAAACATTCCCCAGAAGAGTTGAAAATTGATTGCTGTCATGGGTAGGAAAAGTCAGCTTCAGTCAGGTTATTGATGATTTGGTTGTTAAAAAATTATCCTTGGTGCCTGGACCCATAGGACCATGAACAATGAAAAAGAAAATATTTCCAAAAAAAATAAGCTAAGCTGATATAACAGGGATTCAAATGAGGTATCAGTCCAACTCAAGAGGTAAGGAACACTGGAGGCAGCTGTGCCTTTAAATTTTATTGTTGACAAAGTCAAATGTAATTGTTGCCAGTCAGGCCCCAGATATTCCGTTTTTTCTGCCTCTGCAATAATAGTAATAATAATAATAATAATAATAATAATAATAATAATAATAATAATAACAATAATAATATAATAATAATAATAAATAATACTTGCTCATCTCATCACATTGATAATGCACTGTCAGCACTAGGGGAACAAACTGTGTGCTTTTTAAATTCAGGTCTCAGCACGTCACTCAGTTACTTCTGTGTTCCTCATTGCTGAAGCCCTGGAGGAAACATGTTAAAACAAAGGGTGTTCCCACACAAAGCACCCCTGTCCCACCTTGACTTCTAATTCCATTTCTGAAAGACCAAGAGTCTAAACTTTTGCTCTCAATCAATCCTACTACTACTTGGTCCATGAGCAGAGATAGGGTACATCTTTGCCCAAGTTTCTCCCTTCTTAAGTAATTGTTATACAGAAAATTCAGACATCTAAGAAAATGAGAAAAGAAGCCCAATTAATGATTTAAATGTCAGTACATTCAAATGGGCTAGATATGGGTAGAAGATAAATTCAATGTCATATATAAACAATTTTATTAGTCTAAATCTCAAAGAATAGGGGTTTTGAGGCTAAAACTTATTTCAGAGTACAGGTAAGGAATAAAATAGATGAAAAAAGTTTGTTTGAAAGGAGATTTTAATCTCACCATCCTTCTAGCATCTGTTCTACTGGCTATTCTGTGGTAGTTATTTTCTCATCACCAAATGTATAGCAAAAGCAGCTCATGGTGGTTTTCACTATAAGCTTGACACAAGCTAAGAACACCTGGAAAGAAAGTCTCAGAAAAGAATTGTCTATATTGTTTTGGACTGTGAGCATGTCTGTGGGGAGATCTTGGTTTTGTTCACTAATGTAGGCACATCCAGTCCATTGAAGGTTGCACCATTCCCTGGGTTTGGAGTCCTGACCTATAAAGAATGGGTAATGTGAACTGAGCAGTGAGCATGTGTGTGTTTATTGTCTCTCTGCTCTCAACTGTGGACATGACTAGCTACTTCCTTGACTTCCCCCCAATGGTGGGCAGTAATCTGTAATTCTAAGGCAAACAAGCCCTTTCTCTAGAGTTGCTCTTGTCAGGGTGTTTGCCACAGAAACCGTAAACAAACTAAAATGGTTTCAGAGTATACATGGCATGAAAGATATGGCAGCTGGAATGGGCTTGTCTCCTCCCCTCCACATGAACCACTTTCTCTCAGCTAGGACTCACATTCTGAAGGTACAACCTCCCAAAACAACCAGCTGGGAGCCAAACATTCAAACACATGCGTGTGTGTGAGACATTTCACATTCAAATCATAATGTCGTGTTCTTTCAACAGATTGGACAGAAAGAGCATAATGAGATGGCTGCAGTTACCACCCCCAGAAGGCTTTTTCTCTCTAGACCTCAATTTCCTC
>JADRCD010095070.1:0-19155 GCA_019843815.1 Montemys delectorum | reverse complement strand
GTTAATGGTAGTTGCACAGATCTTAGTCCGTTGGTCTTTATTCAGGGTGGAACCACAGGGAAAGCCATCTTTAATGGCGTTTCCAAAATTTATCAGTTTCATAAGATAGCAACCCCGAGACCTGATGGAACCTGGAAAATATATAATAATTCTACTTTAGAAATTACTGGGGTTGATAAAATTCTAGAACAAATTGACTTTTCACCTACCTCGGTGTGTGTTTATCCTCCCTTCCTGTTTATTCTTTCAAATTCTTCATTTGAAAATTGTACTAATGATTCCTGCATAATGTCTCAGTGGTGGACCGCCAAACAGGCAAGGCGTGCCATGGTTGCTAAAGTGCCAAGATGGGTTCCCGTTCCCGTAGAAATCCCATCTACTGTGTCATTATTCAGACAGAAAAGAGATTTTGGAATCACGGCGATCTCTGTCACCGCGGTTGCAGCTACTGCCGTTGGGATCGCCATGTCTACCTCAGTCCAAACAGGCACAGTTTTAAATCAACTATCTGCAACGGTGGCAGACGCAGTCGACCATCATATTTCTGCTAGTGCCCAATTAAAAGGCGGGCTGATGGTGGTCAATCAGCGCATTAATTTAATAGAAGAAGGATTGGATATTCTTTTCCCATTAGCCCAATTGGGGTGCAAAAGAAGGTTGGGTGCCCTGTGCATTACCAGCGTGCAGTATAATTACACACAGGCAGCTAACTTGTCTAGAAAATTATCTTTATATCTTGCAGGGAATTGGTCAGAGGGATTTGATGAGACCCTTGAATCATTGCGAGCGGCAGTAGTAGCCATCAACTCGACACAAGTGGATCTATCACTGACTGAAGGACTCTCCTCTTGGATTTCTTCAGCCTTTTCTTTCTTTAAGGAATGGGTGGGTATTGGCCTGTTTAGTGTTGCCTTGTGTGCTGGCTTAGTGTTTCTCTTCTAGATGGTTTGCAAGCTCAGAGCCCAACAAAAACGTGACAAGGTAGTAATTGCCCAAGCACTCGCTGCGCTAGAGCAAGGAGCCTCTCCCGATATTTGGCTCAGCATGTTAAGAACAAAATAAACACTCAAAGGCTAATGGTCAGCGAGACTTAGCTCTTGCACCCCGTGGGGTCTTATCCCATTGCACACAGGAGAGTGAGTCAAACTGCCATATGTCCTCGAGGCCCACTGCCTTTAGCCCCTACGACGGGATTAGGCTGATGCCATAAACCAGGAGCACACCAATGAGTAGTGATCCAAAGGATCCTACCGATCTCTTGGTGCTGGTAATGGACAGCACATCAGCTAGCCTAAGACACAGGGCATTGGCCAGAGCCTATCATTTAAAACAAAAAGGGGGAGATGTAGAGAGCCGCATCCGAGCCGGCAGCCTCCATTACAAGATGGTGCCGGCATCCGGTTTCTTCTCCCGTAACACGTAGTCTGCGCATGTGCCTAGGGCCAGAGCGCACCAAGTCACAGCCTATCCCGAGGCGTCTCATGAGGTAATGAGCAAACAGCCAATCAGAGATGAACACGCCGCTCCAGGGTGTATATAAGCAGTGCATTCTCCAGGGCTTGCTCTCTCCTCGCCACATGGTAATAAAGGTTTGCTGCAGAAGGAACCTGTGTGTGTGTCCATGCATTCCTGCCGGCGGGAAAATAGCGCAGACCACACAATGGTTTGACCAATATGGTTTCCATATTGGTACCTAGCTCTAAAGCAGGTGACTTCCCATGAAAAGTGATTCACTCTTGGGGTCCCACATTTGGGTACTATAATTCAACAGCTCTAACCTCAAATGGAATAAGATATAGTTTATACTATATGAGTGACCATGACTCAGGAATATAGATTTGTGTTATCCAAAATTCCATGTCCCAACCATTAACAGTTTCATGAAATGTTTATAGTAACAGAACCAAAAAAAAAAAATCGTAAATCAGGGACTTTTCAAATGGTAGGAATATCACATAGGCAGTTACAGCAAAGTAGGGAAACCTCAAGCTACAGACCTCAGATGCTATCTCAATGGCAGTCTTAGCCTTTTCTGTTAATATTTTCCAAACAGTTTCACCCGTTAGTCACAAAGATGTTCGGTCAAACACAGAGGTGACAGGAATGACTATTAAGATAGCCCAAGAGAACTTACACTCTGTACCTACAAAGTACAACCTCTCTACAGTTGTTGTTGACACTCTCATCAATTAATCAGCAGAAGGATCACTGGAAGGTGCTGTCCTTTTCAAGAGCATTGGTTCAGAGTTTTCCAACCCCATAAAGGCAGAGGAAAAGTCATAGTCCCTTCTGAAAACAGAATTTTCTCTTGCTCCCTGTGTGACCCCACCTCATTCCTCCATGGGAACTGGAAAACCCCTCACATACATGTCTCCCTAGCATAGGCCCTGGGAGGGTGAGAAGAAGGTCCAGGACCCTTGTCTTACAGGATGGAACCATAGGAACAGTGGGTTCCTAATTGAGTATTATGCATCCAAGAAGTCTGCTCGGAAGAAGTGGCCTGTGGTGAGCTTCCCCAATTCTGTTTTCTCTTGAGACCAGGACCTTCCTCCTAAACATCTGTCACCCTGAAGACTTACACAGGAAAGAAGGAACCAGAAAAGGCTTCCTGGGGGTGCTTTGGAATGCAAATGCTTGGGGACTGGAAAAGAGAATCTTCATCCGCCCCCCCCCACACACACACACTCAGCTGTGGTGTTGAGAAGGCAAACTTGGGGACTGGGTGTTGTAGGGTCATAAAAGGACTTTCAACCAAAAGGCCAGAACAAGCTTCCAAAAACAGTGGGAACAGCCAATAGCTTCCTGAAGAAAGTCTAATTTGGCCCTAAGCTTAGCTAAGAGCCAAATTTCAGCCATAACAGGCCCATCTGCAAGTAACAGGGACCCACCTGTCAGCTAGGATGTGCTACCTACAAGTGAAAAGATGGTCTACTTATAGGTGCTCAGGTTCCAAACTCCAGAAGCCATCACCCATCCATGTAGGAATGAAGGGGAGGCTTAAGCACAGGCACTGACATTATCACACTCATTAACAGATTATGTACTTAATACATTAACTTTATTTAGCCTAATTTATGTGGGATAATCATATGAAAAGTGATTAATGATTAATATGAGTAAATTATACAATTAAAAATTGAATTACAAGAGAATTTTTCTTTCTGAGATTGGGTGACCACACTTTAATTTACTTACACAGTACATATAATTTAATCATACATTCAAGTATAGAGAGAATTTCTTATAAGCATCACCTGTCAATAAAAAATCTTAAGGCCAATGAGCTGAGGCAGGAAATAGGAGGTGAAACATCCAGAAAGGAAAGAGAGAATTCTGGGAAATAGTGAAAGGTATAGGAGATTTAAGCTGGAATGCTGAGGAGACAGAGGTAAGCCACCTGTTAGCTAAACTCAGGATAGAACAAAGGGGAGATTCACCCCAGGAACAAGGAGAGGAAACCAGCCACATAGATGAACCCAAGTTAGAATAAAGGGGATAATAAGTGAATAGCAAGTTAGAGAAAAAGCCAAAGCTCATGACCTCAGCATGGGAAGAAAACTTTCCCACAAATTTTGTGGAATATTTTGCGTATAGGTGTTTTGCCTGAATATGTGGAGATTATATTTCTTAAAGGTGAAAGAGTATTTAATTTTATATATGTACACCAACTTTTCATTATCTGCTCATCTGTTGATGGACAACTAACCAGTTGATTCCAATTCTTTAATATAGTAGCATTTAGTAAATAGGCAAGGACATGCAAATATGTCTATGGTAGAATATGGAGTTCTCTACCCAGAGGTGAAATAGCTAAGTCATACGATAGTTATAATTTTAATTATTTGAGAAATCTCGATACTGATTTCCACACTGGCTATATTAATTTGCTGGCACCAACAGTGAATAAGGATTCTTTTCTCTCCATATCCTTTCCAACCCTTGTTGACAGATATGTTGAAGATAGCCATTCTGACTGGGTGAAGAGGTATCCCAAGGTAGCTTTAATTTGCATTTCAATGATGACTAAGAATATTACTTTCTGCCGGGCGGTGGTGGCGCATGTCTTTAATCCCAGCACTTGGGAGGCAGAGGCAGGTGGATTTCTGAGTTCGAGGCCAGCCTGGTCTACAGAGTGAATTCCAGGACAGCCAGGGCTATACAGAGAAACCCTGTCTCGAAAACACAAAACAAAAAAAAAAGAATATTACTTTCTAAAACAGTTATTAAACATTTGTGTTTCTTTTTTAAAAACTGTCTATTCAAATCATTTGCCCATTTGTTGACTGATAGTTTTGTTTCTTTAGCATTTAATGTCTGTTTTTTGTTTTTAGGTTTCTTCAAGACAAGGTTTCACTGTCCTGAAACTTACTCTGCAGATCAGTCTTGCCTTGAACTAATATAGATCTGCCTGCCTCTGCTGGGATTAAAGGTGTGTACCACCACTGCCTAGTAATTCTTTATAAATACTTGATTCTCTTCCGTGCTGTGAGCTGTTTGCTCTGCTGATTGTTTTTCCTTTTCTGTACAGAAACTTTGTATTTTCGTGGAGTCTCATCTGTTGATATTCAAGGTTAGTTCTCATGCTGTTGGTGTTCTACTTAAAAAGTTCTTGGCTATTCCAATATTTCAAGTTTTAGATTAAGATCTTTTGTATGAGGTGAAGAATCTTTTTAGTCTTCTGCAGGAGAAATCCAATTTTGCCAGCACCATTTGTTGACTAGTCTATTTTCTCCCCAGTATATGTTTTTGCATCCCTTGTCAAAAATTAAGTGGGCACATCTATCTCATTTTATTTCAGGGTCCCTATTCTATTCAATTGGCCAGCCTAGTTTCATACCGGTACCAGGCTATCCTTATCACTATAACTTGAAGTCAAGTACTATAATACTGCCTATAGTGTGCTTATGCCTTAGGATTGCTTTGTTTATTCATGGTTCCACATGAGTTCTTGTATTGTTTTTTTCTAAACCTCTGAATTATCAGAATTTTAATAGGTATCACATTAAATCTGAAAATTAATTTTGGTAGTGTAGCCATGCTCACAATATTAATTCTATCAATCCAGAAGTGTGGAGTGTCTTTCTGTAATCTAGTATCTTTTGTGAGTTCCCTTTTTTGTTATCACTTTTTAATATTTGTGTATTAAATATCGTTTTGCTTGCATATATGTCTTTGCACCACATGCATGTATTGCATGCCGAGGCCAGAAGAGGTTGTCAGATACCTCAGAACTGAGTTCCATGTGGTTGCTAGGAATTGAACCAAGGTCCTCCAGAAGATCAGTCCACGTCTATCTCAGGGTTTTCCTGGTGTAAACAGATGCGATGACCAAGGCAACTCTTATAAGGACAGCATTTAATTGGGGCTGGCTTACAGATTCAGAGGTTCAGTCCACTATCATCAAGGTGAGAGCATGGCAGCGTCCAGGCAGGCATGGTGCAGGAGGAGCTGAGAGTTTTACATCCTCATCTGAAGGCCATTAAGAGAAGACTAGTTTAGGGTCTTAAAGCCCACACCCACAGTGACACACCTACTCCAACAAGGCCACACCCCCTAACAGTGCCACTCCCTGGGCAAAGCCATACAAATTGTCACAGTGTCCTTAATCACGGAGTCATTTCTCTAGCTCACTTTTTCAATATCTGGACATTTTTGTTGTAGAGGTCTTTATGCTTTGGCTAGATATATTCCTAAATACTTAACTTTTAGAGTTATTTTAAACAAATTATTTCTCTTGATTTCTTTCTCTGAGAAAACTCTGGTGATATAAATGGTTTGTTTTGTTTTTTTATTATTTTGTTATGTATATGGGTGTATTGCCTGCATGTATCCCTGTGCACTGTGTGCATGCCTGGTGCCCATAGAAGCCAAAAGAAGATGTCAGATCCCCTGGAGCTGGAGTTATAAATGGTTATAAATTGCCATGTGAGTGCTGGGAATTGAACCCAGGTCCCAGGTTCCTTTGAAAGAGCAGCCAGTGCTCTTAACTACTGAGCCATTTCTGTAGCCCCTACTGCTTTTTGTTTATTTTTTTATGAGTTTTGTACCCTGCAACTTTATTGTAAGTGCTCATTACATCCAATAGTTTTCCAGTGGACTAAGTAGGCTCTTTTAAGTAAAGAATTGTGCCGTCTGGATGACTCTAGGCCTCCCTGCCCATATGTAGCAGACGTGCAGCTTGGTTTTCTTGTGAGTCGGAAACAACTGGAGTGGGGGCTATCCCAAAAGCTGTTGCCTATACATGGGATATGTTCTTCTAGCTAGGCTGCCTTGTCTGGCCTTAGTGGAAAAGGAAGCCTTGATGAGACTTGAAGTGCCAAGGTGGGGGGGACCCAGGGTGTCCCCACCAGCTCAGAGGAGGAGAGGGGAGTGGGGGAAGGATTGTGGGAGGGGATGACCATGATGGGGGCAGTGAGTGGGATGTAAAGTGAACAGGCAAAACACAAATTATTTTTTAAAAAGTAATTCTTTAAAAAAAATTGTGCCATCTGCAAAAATAGGATAGCCTGATTTCTTACTTTCCTATTTTTATCCCCTTTATCCCTTTCTCTTGTACAATTACTTTAGCTAAGACTTTGAGCACTATATCAAACAAGAAAAGGGGAGTGGCCAAGTAGCAGTGGCTCACACTTTTTATCCCAGCACTCAGAAGGGAGAAACAGGAAGATCTCTGTGAGTTCCAGGCCAGCCTGGTCTACAGAATAAATTGTAGGACTGCCAGAGCTGCACAGAGAAATCCTGTCTCAAAAAAAGAAAAAGAAAAGAAGAAAAGAAAGATGAAATGAATTGGGCAGCCCTGTGTCTTTCCTGATTTTTAAGGAAATGCTTCTTCATATGTAGAATTTGGCCAATATGTATAGATATATATATGTAAACAGATGTACTTATGTACAATCTATAAAAAAGAAAACAAGAAAGGCTAAATATTAGAGGATGAAGAAGAACTGAATACAAGTAAGGGACACAAGTTATAAAAGAGGATATAAAGCTAACTGTTTTTCAGGTTTGGTGGTGGATACATGCATAAAAATATATTCAATATTGAAAGAGTAAAACCCAATGTGAAGCTACAGTTTCTATTTTAAATGGCTATTCTAACTGTATAGAAGCTCACTGAGAGCCAGGCAGTGGTGGCGCACACCTTTAGTCCCAGCATTTGGGAGGCAGAGACAGGCAGATTTCTGAGTTTGAGGCCAGCCTGGTCTACAGCCAGGGCTACACAGAGAAACCTTGTCTCAAAAAAAAAAAATTAAATTAGCTGGGCAGTGGTGGCACACACCTTCAATCCCAGCACAGAAACAGGCAAGTGGATCACTGAGTTCAAGGCCAGCTTGGTCTACAGATAGATTTCCAGGATAGCCAAAGCTACACAGAAAAACCCTATAAATAAATAAATATTAAACTACAGTAGTTATTTTTTAAATCACTAAATTGAGTGCACTGTAGATTACAGAACTCTAAGGCCTGCCATAGAGTTTAGAGGCAGTTAGGGTTTAGCAAAACTTAAATAGCAAAATTTAAGTCTCATCTTGGTAAACCTCTTGACCCTTGAGATCCCAAACTTGCTCCAGAGTTGGAGGTTCTGAGTTCTGAGTTCCTACAAGGGCTTAAGGTGGGCCTTAGTCACAAAGATATTTTGTAGGAGCTATGCCCAGAAAGCTAGCTCCAAAGAGTGTCTACAGCTAGAACCCAGCCCCCAAGACCGGGACAGTGAATCTGAGACTCAAGGTCACTTCCAAGGAAACATGGGAGAAGATCTGAGGCAGGATACAACACACACATGACTCTAATCCCTGCACCTAAGTGCTTGCATAGGGGCTTACTGCACCGTTGGGGAGAGGGCGGGGCTCCAGGTTGCTAGGCAACATAGTCAACAACCCCAAAGATTCAAAACAGAGGCGAATCTTCCCATCGAAAGGGCAGAAAGTATGAGGGTTGTGAGGACTTGGGATGGGGAGGTCTAGATGTTGAGCTGGTAGGTGGGCAAGGGGTTAGACAAATTTAGGGGAGAGCACTCAACCGTGTCTCTGCTTCTCACCTACAGGAAGTCAGGAGCTTCAACTAGGTTGAGAATGGTTCCTAGGGGTGGTTTCCTTTCCTTCTCTGAGCCATTCCTCTTTTGTCTCTTCTTCCCTGGGTTCTGCTCCCATAAGGAGAGAGGCCAGGAGAACAGAGGCTTAGCTTCCCAGTGCACATATATACACACAGACCCAAACACACATATATCTACAATACCATTCACATACACACTCAGACGTGTAGACACAAACACAAGATGGGGTCCTCTGCCCAAGGTATCATGAAGGGCCATGCCCTTAACCCTAACCCAACCAAAGACGAGGGATCAGGGAACAGGGTCAGACCAGTCTCTGATGCTCCAGAGTTAGGGGACGCTGAATGACTCGTGACCATAGTGATGTGAGCTGGGGAGCAACAATGGCATATAGGACAGTCTGTCAGGTTTTATAGTCTTAAATTAGGTATACTCCTAAAACTGGAGAGGATCAGAAAGTCACAGCCTGCTGCAGATATACACAGGGTCAGCTACCAGTTTAGGGATATGAGTTAGGTGGCTACAGGAAGTCCCATAGATACAGAGCTGGAGCCACAGTGTTCTCCTAAGTGGCTGGACATCCCCTTTTCTTCCACAGACCAGAGCATGCCGACCCCAGGAGTAAAGGGTGCATGGGAGCGGGCCAAAAAGAGTGCACCTGGAGCTGGAGCTGGAGCTGGAGCTGGAGCTGGAGCTGGTGAGAAGCGCAGGAAGGGCCCGTGGACTACAGAGCCTCCGAAGCCAGGCTGGGCATTGACTCAAGAGAGGCTGGCAGCCTTGTCCCCCACGCTACGCCGACGCCACCTGCTCTTTGGCGACGTACTTGACGACATAGGCGAGGTAACCTCCATGTTTCCACGCGAGTCGGTGGAGTTACCCTACGGCATGCCCGACCCGCGCACCTGGACACAGGCATTAGAGCTACCATCTGAGCGTCAAAATCGGCTTCTGGGCATTCTTAAGGCCGCAGAAGCCCGGGGTCGAGTCCGAGCCCTGCGGTTGCGCTACACCCGAATGCGGGTAGGCAGAAGGGAGATGACCCAGTGCATCTTCTAAAGAGGGCCCACCCTGCGGGTAGAGGGAGGGTACTCCTCCAGCGCCCTCGCAGGGTTGCTCAGTAAACTTGATTCCCAGGCAGAGGAAATCTCTCTACTGATCCAGAAGCAGAGCTCCGCGCGCGCCGCCATCCGACTGGAACTGTTCCTACCACCCCAACTGAAGCCCACCAAGATCCCTGATCCTCTGGACCGACAAGAGGTACGGGGAAGTCCGGAGACGTATGGGAGGGGCCTGTGTCTCGCCACACGCTGGCTTCAGCCCCTCTCTCTGCAGCGGAGGCGTGTTGAGAGAATCCTGGAGGAGGAGGTAGACGGCAATATCTTCCCCCGATGACCGAGACCTTGGCGTTCAGAGACCCTAGGTTACAGCGGCTCCCCACCCTCTCATATAAAGTTCTTTTTCGAGGGTTCTCTGGTATTTCCCCTCTTTTCCCCCTGGGCCCCACAGGGAAGGACAAACATGGATGCTGCCTCTCCTACAACCACAGAAGTAAGATGTTGGTGGGAGGGCACTCCTTATCCCTCAACAGCCTGCAATTGGTGCTCTTCTGAGCCATAGATGTAGGAGGTTACTAGTGTGGAAAAGGATAGGGATGAGCCTGCCTAGATACCAGCATCCCTGGAAATCAGGGCTGTCTCCAAAGTTAGGGTCATACCATCTGAGGACTGGGGTGGTGTTCTGGGAGGGGGAAATGATTGCAAAGCCAAAACTGGCCTTTGGAGAGTCCAGTTGTGCCCAGATGACCAACAGGTTGTAAATAGGGTGCTCTCTCCAAGATCCCTGGATGGTGGGACAGAAAACTCATCCACAGTCTCCCTTTCATCAGAACAGCTTCCTGTGCCCACTCATCCACCAGACACAGGATGAAGCTACCCATCCATTCTGACCACTGGCAGCTCATCTTCCTCCTCTCCACTGGCTCTTTGCAGAACCTGTGGCCAACTGGCCTCTTGGCTTTCTATACTTGTCCTCCTTTCCAGCCCCTCCTCATCAGACTGCACAGAGGTGGAAGCTGCAGGGAGATAGACAATTCCCTGCTCCTGCATGGAGGATCCCACTGGCTCTGCATGAAATAGAGAATAGAAGGGAGGAAGAAGAGATCAAAACTGTGGTCTAGAAGGATCTTACTCGATGATGGCCATTTCCCAGGGCTCTGTTTCTTCAGCTGGTCTTCTCCCCCTGCACATGACCCTTTTTACTCTCTGGCCTGTTGCTGCCCTAGGCCCTGATCCAAGCCCAAACTGCAGCATTCACAAATCAACAGCAGCTCTCAGGAGGAGAGGAGGAGATTTCTGACAGTGGGAAAGATGACAGAGGCAGGGAAATAGTAGGTTTGTACATAGGTATGGACAGGAAAAAGGAGACAGCCTCTACACCCAGGAATGATGGTCCCTCTCACACACAGATGTAGATCTCTAATGACAGTTATCATGTGGTAACATGATAGCCAATGCTGGGCTCCTCTGGCCAAGCTCTAGACCCTAGAATTTTGTCTCTTAGAGATTTGCTAAGTGAAAATTTTATCTACTTTGTAAAGTCACACCATTGTTTCATCCCCTTTCTGACCCTGCACTTCTTCCTCAGGGTTACATGAATGCCTAAAGTCACTGCAGTCATTGTCCCACACAGTGAGTAATCCACATAAGTACTTCAGAACAGAGGGCTGAGAAAAGACAAACATCATCAGAAGGCCAGCACTCCAATGACACAAGAGTGCCACACCAAATGTCAGACCAACTTAAGAGTACCTCTTGATCTGCACATCAGTGAGGGATTGGGTTTACAGAGGCAGCTAGGGAAGCTGGCATAGGATCCCTCTGTCTGAAGAAAATCCTGCAGGGATACAAAGCCTGTGACCCATGCACAATCAGGTGGGGCTTGTGAGGAGCTAGGGTCACTCCTCTCAAGCAGAGTATGTTGGGTTCCAGTTCTATGCCCACTGGCATCACTTGTTCAGTGCTCCTGGTCTCCTTCCTGGATTTAGAGGCATTTTCTGTGCTTAGGGAAAGGTGCTAATTGTGTGATGAGCAGATATGTAAGGTGGCAGAGAAAAAGTAGATTAGCATGCAAAAGGAATTAAGAGGAGAGCATACTTATTTCTACCCACAGCCGTACCCACACCAAGCACTGCAGAATCAGGTTTGTTTTGTGGCCTCCATCAGGCACTCATCCATTTCTGCTGGGCCTCCATTCTGACCTGTGTCTGCCTCAGGAATGTTATCTAAAGTAACTGTTCCTGTTCAGATGGGTTCCTTAGCCTCTACCTTACTTTGGAAGCCGCCAGCTTGGCAGCCAGCGGGTTCTGTGGTCAACTCATAACGCCCCCCTCAGAGCCTGGGAGTCTCTCGCCCATTGTTCTCACTTCATCCTGGACCCCTGAGCATCATGGCAACATCCGATCTCCTCACCTCTCACCCCATCCCTTTCTTGCCTGTCTCCCATTCTAGTTCACTGCAGTCAGTTCAGTTAGTCTGCCTCTGCCCCACTGCCTGAAGAGCTCATGTGACATCCTGAGTTAGTATGTATGATGTAGTATGTGAGCATTAACAACTTGTGTTACTGAACAGCATTTTGTTTGCAAGACAGCAACACCTGAACTGGTCAGGCTGTGTGTCCAGTGCTAAGAAGAGCAGGAACCACATGGCCCAACAGACCATACTCTACAGACCAAGTCTAAAGCAGGGTTAGGGCCTCTGGACACTGGGATCATCCAGCGTGCTGGGATAATGAACTAATTCAATTTTGTACCCAATGTCAAAGAATCTGAAAAGCTGACCAAAAAGCAAGGCCATTTGTGGTAAAGGCTATCTTGGAGCAGTTTGAGAGTTCAGAAGAGACTCAACCAGGCCCCAGAACACATTCGGGGTGATTTGATGTAAGAACCTGCTTTCATGGTGCCCACACACTGCAGTTCCTGAACCTCCCTTTCGGGCAAAGTTCGAATGAAGTGTGACAGACTCTTAAAGCTATGTTACAGATCAGACTCAGAAAGCAAAGAGTCGGCCAGACGGGGCAGTACCACAGGCCAGTCCTTCTCACAGGCCTCTTCTAATCCAGGAGAGCCAAGTAGCACACAGGGCTCAGCTCTGGTGCCTAACATTGTACTACCACATAAACGCTGGGAAAACCCAGCTAACAAGAACGGAGCGCCGGCTCAACTCTCTGTACCACTCACCCCTCAGGGTCACCACGCCACGCTACCGCGGGACGACACGCCAGCCGCGGGTGGGGCACAAGAGCGGGCGCGGGGCGGGGCACTGCAGGCGAGCAGGCGCTGGGGCTCGAGGAAGTCCCGGCCCCTCTCTTTGGGGAAGTACCGCGGAGGCGCCTGCGCACTGCGCCCCCTCCCCGGCGACCAGCGGGACTTCGGAGCGCGCGGGCGGCGTGACTCGGGGACGCGGCGGTGAGTGCGGCGCTGAACCGTGGACGGGCCCCGGCAATATAGATGCCGGCTCCGTTCCGGGCTTCAGTGACCGGCCCACGTGGACCTGGGTCGCAGTAGGACCGGAGCCCACCCCTTGCGCGTGGGGGAGGGAGAGCCGCAGCAAGGTTCCCCTTTTTCTTCAGCTCAGAGCGTTGAGAAGTGATTGCTTAAAGGTGGGGGCCGGAAGAACACAGGTTTCCGTGTCTTCTGCCCGCTAGCCTGGTGGGGAGGGGCCAGACGAGACTCCCGATCTGCCACCTTACCACCCTTCGAGCTGGGTCCGCTAGCCAGTTGGCCCGGCGAGCCATAAGGGTGAATGCTGCATCCTCGGCTCCAACTGAGCGGGACACCGTGAGCCTTTCTACCTCGAGATACCCGGGAGTACGTCTTGCTGTCTGACTTAAATCCTTACTGCTTTAGGGCACGCCCTTTAGGCAGCCAGGGTAGGGCCCAGACCGAACCTGGCCCTCCCGCCCCCATCTGCCTTTAGGTCGCTGGTGAGTTGGGCGCCATGGCGAATTCCTTAAGAAAGGGGTGGGGGCGTCAGAGAGTGCTAGAGGGACCGCGAAGAAGAGACCAGCCCACCAGACGACCCCACCTGCAGAAAAGCAGGAACTGGGTGGGGGCCTACCATTCCACAGGTGGCCTCGAGCTGCTGGGTTCCCCACGGTGAGAGGCCTGGCCTGCCAAGGAGGGTATAGGTAGGACAATGACAGTGTTGGATGGAAGTGAGAACGGATCCCGTCAGTCCCCCTCCCAAAGGTTATGACTTTTTTTTTCTGAAAAATTTTTTTTTTTTTTGGTCTGGGTGGGCTTGGGCATTCTTTTTGCTTCTGTGGACCAGAGAGCCTCTGTCCCCAGAGACCAGATTTGCTGAACCTGGCCTCTTAGCAGACTTGGGAGGCCAATACCTGGGAGGCTTGGGGAGGAAAGGAGCCCTCCAATAGATGGATGTGGTCAGGACAACCCTGATTCCAACTCTAGAAAGGAGGCAGTGGTGAAAAGCAGCCTGGACGACATGGGTGGTCCCAAAATGACCTTTGATGGGAGCAAGGAGCTAGGAAAAAGGGCAGGGCACCCAACAGTGTACTCACTGGACCCCAGCTGACTGGAGATGGACCCTATGAGGGATGGTCTCTACAGGGTGATGGATGAGGAATTTTGGAGAGCATGGAGACCTCAGGCTACTACACCCCTTTTCCCTAGAAACTCAACCGCAGGAAAGTACAACCCAAGCTACTTGTGTGTCCTGATTTGCTTGCTTGTAGACTTGGGAACCCACCATTTCAGAAAGCCTCAGGATTAAAAGGCCTCTTCTGAATTAAGGGCTACAGGAGGGTGAATTCCATTGAGAAAATGTGAGCCCCCAGACTGATGAGAGGAAGGTGGATAAAGCAGAGGGCTTAAAGCCTGGATGGCCTCCACTTGGACAGAAATGGGCTCAGGCTGAGGAGAGAAGAAGCATTCAAAACTGCCTCCAAGGTGCTGATTGGATGTTGTCCAGGGGACACTGGAATTTGAAGCCAGCTTTTGGTGGCCTAAGAGATTCCTAGAACCCCTATGAGAGTATGGTCCAACATCAAGAATGATAAACCATATGCAATTCCACTGAAGAGCCCAAGGTTCCAGCTAAGTTTATCCTCCTGCATTGCCACACCAGCTTCTGTATCCTAGGGAGACAGATGGAAACCAGGGTGAAAGTGGGAGTGTCTGAGGCAGCTGAGGACCAAAGAAAGAACCTTGTTCCCTGAGTACACACCTCCTATCAGTGCATACTTCTCACACTTGCAGAAGTCTTGTTCTGAGTCCCAGTCAGACACTCAGTGCTTCAGGCATAGCACCCTGCATCTCTGGGCAGCATCTGGGTAGCATCTCTACCCATCTCCCTAGAGGAAGGGAGTAGTCAGAATATCTGACACCCTCCATACCAACTTGCAGCTCCAGTCCCCTTGGGAGGGGCCAGGAGCCGGAAATCAAGAAAGAGGAACCCAAGTTTCCAGCTTCTCAGGGACTGAACAGATAGGGGTGTCTTAGAACCTTCTGTGAAAGGAATGAAGTGTGAATAGGTAACCCTGTCACTGACTCAGGAACCTCCACATGGTGTAAGTAATCAAGCTTGGGCTAGAAAGCTGGGGCGGAACTCTGACCAAGCCCTGAGGTGCATGCAGAGGTTACAAGGTGGGCCAGCATCACAGGCCCTCAGTCAGAATTCAAACCTTCTTCTTAGATCTGCCAGGATCCTGTGCTGCAGTGAGGGTCCAGAGCTGGCACCACAGAATCTGGGCAACCCCCTCCACTCACCCATGCCCACCCCACATGAGGCTGAGAAACAGGTAGGCACTCCCCACCTCTAATTGGGCTCCTGGACACCTGGGGTTAAAGGTATAACCTTGGGGATATAGGCAGTTGGGCAGATACAGAGGGTCCAGTGAATTCTAGAGTGGAGGTTGAGGCAGCCCTCTCTTCCCCAGCACACAGGGCCAGAGGAGGCAGACAGGCCTCCCTCAATGTCCAGCCATGATGCAGCCCCCTCAGGATCTCCCAGTCGAAACCCCTGCTGCTTATGCTGGTGCTGCTGCTGTAGCTGTTCCTGGTATGTGGACCTTGGGGGTAGAGCTTGCCCTGGGAAGACTTTGGGGTATTTGGGAAGGGGGACATGGCTCATGGGGAGCAAAACCAGAGTATGTAGCCCTGGGGGTACATGGTCCATGGCACACAGAACAGGGGTATGTAGACTGGGAGCAGCTCATATAGAAGTACAGAAGAAGCATGTGGGGCTTGGATGAGGTGGTATTTAGGGCTCATTCTTGGTCCTGTTCCCTAGACCTTCCAGGGGCTTCCAAAGAAACTATCAAGCCCCTGCCACAGTATCACCCTGCCCAGGGATTGCTGGGCCTTGTTGGCTGGTGGTAGCGCCCAGATCCTCTAGGGGACTTTGTATGGTTCTTAAATGTTATGTGTATGAGTATTTGCCTGAATATGTCTGTGTGCTGCAGATACACCTGGTGCTTGAAGAGCCAAAAGGTGTTGGAACTGAAGTTACAAATAGTTGAGAACCAGTATGTGGGTCCTGACAATCAAACCAAGGGCCTATGGAAGATCAGCAAATGCTCTTAAACACTGAGCAGCAGTCTCTCCAGCCCTTCTTATACCTAGTGTGCTGGGGGCTATATTATATTGCAAGAGCAAGCAAGTGGCCATTGTATGGTGTCCGTGCACTCACCATATACCTGTTTATACCACTGAGAGCTGCCCAGATCCTAGATTGTGTGCAGTAGGGACATATTGGAAAAGAGATTTAGATAAGGGAACAGCTGGTCCTAGGCAGAAAGGGATGTCTAATGGCAGGAATACAGAAAGAAGATGGTAAAAGTTTTACCATCTTACAGCAAATTGGCCCTACACAGATTGAGGGACCCAAAGTGGTATCTGTTAACAGTAAGCCACCAGGACTGTGTATAGGCAAGATAAAAGGAATGAAATGTGAATAGGTAGGGCTCCTTGAAAGGTTGAGCTGTGCCAGGCGGTGGTGGCTCACACCTTTAATCCTAGCACTTGGGAGGCAGAGGCAGGTGGATTTCTGAGTTCAAGGCCAGCCTGGTCTACAGAGTGAGTTCCAGGACAGCCAGCCAGGACTACACAGAGAAACCCTGTTTCGAAAACAAAACAAAACAAAAAAAAAAGGTTGTTGAGCTGTGTTGTTGCTGAGAAGCCAGGCCTAGTGGGAATGGAATTCTCTCCATAACTTTGGGAATGAGATGTACATTGTGCCTGCTGAGAATAGACTGAAGCATGGGAGAAGCTTCCCATCGAAGCAGGGTTCAGGATCCAGGACCAGACAGGTACAGACACACTACAAAGGCTCTTACCCTACATCAGCCAATGAGTCCTATTGTTGATACTAGATCTTCAGTGTGGATTTTTCAGTGGCCTCAGGAATGAGCTGGAACTAGGTTGAGGAGTATGGTTTGACCTACCCAGAGAGAGGGAAGGTACAGGAACCTGCAGATCCAACTGCTGACCAGGAAAGAGGGCACAGTGGTACCCAGAACAGCAATCTATATAAGCCACTTCAGTGGGGTCAGTGGTGGGGATGGGACAAGAGGGTGTGAAGAAGGCTCACTCTAGGAACTCCCTTCCTCGTAACAGACTTACTGGTGCTAGGCACCCACATGCAAAAGCATACATATAGCCACAGAGGTGGGTAGAGAACCCAACTGCAAAAGATAGAGCCACTTTACTTTGCCACTAGGAACCAAGAACGGCAACGAACTTGGCAGGTTTCTCGGGAAAGCAAGCTGCAACCCCTCCCCAGCTGTGAAGTCTGGTGAGTATAGCCTCCATTGTGTAGGCATTCGTGTATGTGTACTTGTGTGCATGTCTCAGGTCTGACATGGTCTGGCCCTAATGCCTGCAGCACTCCACCAAGCCCTGAGGAAGTACAGAGCTGGGCACAGTCCTTTGACAAGTTGATGCATAGCCCCACGGGCCGCAGTGTATTCCGGGCATTCCTGCGCACAGAATACAGTGAAGAGAACATGCTCTTCTGGCTGGCTTGTGAGGAGTTGAAAGCAGAGGCCAACCAACATGTGGTGGATGAGAAGGCGCGACTTATCTATGAGGACTACGTGTCCATCCTGTCCCCCAAGGAGGTGGGCCAGATTCAGGGATGAGTGGGGGTGACCTGGGAAGGGCACCGCCCCCCCTTGACCTTGGTGCCTGCCACACAGGTAAGCCTGGACTCCCGTGTTCGAGAAGGCATCAATAGGAAGATGCAAGAGCCATCGCCACACACATTTGATGATGCACAGCTGCAGATCTACACCCTCATGCACCGGGACTCCTACCCTCGCTTCCTTACCTCCCCCACCTACCGTTCTCTATTACTCCAGGGGGCCCCACAGTCCTCAGAGGCCTAGGTCATTTGTCACACAGATGTTCTACTCCCATGGGCAGCCCAGGGGCTAGCCCTGTCCCACTTGGCTGGAAATAGACTCAGTCCCAGTGGCAACTGCAATGTTCTGCTCTGTCCTAGCCTGCTCCTACTGGGGGTTCTCCTAGATGGTGTCTCAGATCACAAACCCCCAGGCATGTGCCCAGGAGATGTTCTCATGGAGAACACCCTTTATGCCAAAAGGTTTGTAGCCGGAGAACTGTTAGTCCCTCAGAATCAGATGTAGGACCTCAGAGTCAGACACAGATGAAGAGCCCATTTATATTTTATATATTCATTAACTTTAAAGTTTGAAATATGTCCTTACTGTATGTTTTATCAAAAAAAAAAAAAGAGAGAGAGAGAGAGAGAGACCTTTCCCATTTGTGTGTATTCCTCTATACTCCAAAAACATATAGTATTCTGGGTTTTTTTTTGTTTTTTTGTTTTGTTTTGTTTTGTTTTTTTGAGACAAGGTTTCTCTGTATAGCCTTGGCTGTCCTGGAACTCACTCTATAGACCAGGCTGGCCTCGAACTCAGAAATCCGCCTGCCTCTGCCTCCCAAGCGCTGGGACTAAAGGCGTGCGCCACCACTGCCCGGCTATATTCTGTATTTTTTAAAATCAGAAACTTCTGTTTATCTCATAATTGGAGTAGGATGTTTGAGAAAAAGATCATCTATCCTGACTCTACCTTGTGCTCTATCCCTTAGCAGTGGCCTTAGTAGGTGACTATTGTAGGCCCTGCCCAAGGTATGGCTCCAGGAACTAGCCTCAACTCTATAGTGGGTCAGTATCCAATAAAGGCTTAAGGTGCAACTGAAGATTATCCAAAACCCAGTATTTGATGAAATGTCTTTAGAGAGGCTAATGGGAACAAAGCTGGTGGTATGGTCTTTCCAAAGAAGCTAGGCACAGTGTCATCTTAATCTTACAGCACCTACTACTTTGTTCCTCCAAGTTGCTGGAAGGTTCAGCAATTGAAGCTAGAATTGACTTCAGCTCAAAGACCGTTGTCCCCCATGGGCAAGCAAAGTGAAGGAAAGCAAAACATCCTGAAAGGATACCGGGTCCTTAGGCTGCCATGCCTGGTGAGAATGGGTGAACACTGGGCAAGTTCCTGCACCAGGCCACACCGCCACCATGGTAGTACATATACAAGCATTAGCAATAGTCTAGAATCATATGAACACGTAATCTCTCCAAACATTAGACAAGCTCTTGTCTATAATATTGCCTCACCACAGCTTAGTTCAAGTGTTGTCTGAGCCCAAGGAAGAGAGATTTACAGCAGTGGAAGAACAGGACCCAGCTGAAGCCCATTAGGAGCAAGGCCAGAGGAAGGCAAACAAAAACATTTAATAATGAGGGAAAGAGGGCAAAAAGGTGCACACCAGGCAGGCTGGAACAGGGCATGCCACCTTCAGGGTATCTCCAGAGAAGCCGTGTCCATCAAGAACAGTGCAGGAAGAACAGTGTTAGCCATGACCAGGGCTACGTCAGTACAAGGGCTCAGCAGAACTGAAGGAAGGCAGAGAAATGTCTGGCCAAGTCCCCACATGACCCCCTAGGATAGGCTAAGATAGGTTCCATCCCAGACTCCCAGGCGGCTAGCTGGGTATAGTGCAACCTCCTGGGGTGCGCACGCGCGCGCGCACACACACACACACACACACACACACACAC
>JADRCD010095067.1:0-13910 GCA_019843815.1 Montemys delectorum | reverse complement strand
TTTGAAGGGGTTTGTATGTTTATATATTGACTCAGGGATGTGTTGCTCCCTTTGTGGGACACAGTCTATTTGACAAAACCCAAGTATGGGAAACCGCTTATTGAATCATTGGTCAGGGAGTCCTAGAGACTTCCCGAAGCAATGTAAGTTATTGCTGTTGCCCTCGGTTTCTATCCACATTTGAAAGTAAGGCCTTTCTGCTGAGGACATTGTGCACTTTGGACAAGGACTCAAGCTGGGACCACCCAATCCCCTTCAAAACTTGAAGCTTGAAGCTCAGTGACACTGAGAGCTTTCTTTCTCCTCAGCACTGGGGTTGCAAGCATGCACTTCTATGGGTGGCTTTTACATGGGTAGGGGTTGAACCCAGGACCTCATGTCTGTGCAGCAAGCACTTAACCATTTGAGCCATCTCTCTCTAACTCTCCCCAACCTTTTCCCCTTCCTTGAGAAAGGGTCTTGGCTGTGTGTACAAGACTGGCCTCAAAATAATGGTTTATCTATTTATTCTATCCCCAATACTGAGATGGCAGGTGTATACCACTATACTTGGCTACTTCTTTCTTTCCTTCACAAATATTATTTATTTATTATTTGATAATATATAATAGTAATAATAATAATAAGAACATCCATCTCCAATTCCTTACCACCCCAACTCAGTCCTCCTCATTTTTATGTCTTCCTTCTCTACCTCCTTGTCTTTGTCCTCTTCATCCTTGTCCCTGTCATCATCATTGTAGTCTCTCTTCCTTGTTATTGTCATAATCCTCTTCCTCCTTTCCTATTTTTTTAAATAGAAGAAGTGTAATGAATGCTTCCTATTTTGCTTGTAAATAGTATTTGCACTTCTCGAGTGCTTGGCTCCTGTAGAGGTCAGAAAAGGGCACTTGAGTTACAGAAGGTTGTGAGACACCATGTGGATGCTGGGAACCAAACCTGAGCCTTCTTCAAGAATAGCAAGTGCTCTTAACTGCCAGGCTATCTCCCAAGACCCTCATAGTTCATTTTTTGATTGGGTTGGGTGTTTCCTTGATGTTTAGTTTTTTTTTAATTTATTCTAGATACTAATTCTTTGTTCGATGTATAGCTAGAAAAGATATTCTTCTATCATGTGGGCTGGATCTTTATTCAATTGACAATTTTCTTGGCTTTACAGAAGCTTTTAAATTTTATGAAATCACATTTGTCAATTATTGACTTTATTTCTTGAATAAGCAGTGTTATTCAGAAAGTTAATAATTAACAAACAAAATCCCATGAAATTAAAATATTCAATTCCATCAACCTATTATAGCAGTGACATGGTGATTCTCCTACCATGGTTTTGTAATGTAGGTAAAAATCAGGTGGGGTGATGCTCCCTGAAGCACATTTTTACTCAGAATTGCTTCAGGTGACCTGGGTCTTTTGTGGTTCCGTATGAACTTTAAGATCATCATCATCATCATCATTATTATTATTATTATTATTATTATTATTATTATTAATGGTTTATGTGAAGAATGTCACTGAGCTTTTCCTTGATATTGCATTGAATCTGTGGTTGTTTTTGTAGGATGGTCATTTTCACAGTTTTGGTTCTGGTCTGTGAGCATGGGAGACCCTTATGTCTTCATGCTCTCATGCCACATAGCTTGGTCTTATTCTTCGCATAGACTTATGTCTCTCTGAGATGATCTTTGTCTTGGGGTAGTTAGGAAGGATAAGATACTAACACACCTACCCTGAAGACTCACATATTTGTTAATGAGAGAGAGAGAGAGGAAGATGGAGAGGGAGAGAAGGACAGGGAGAGGGAGAGGGAAAGAATTCTTCCTGACAGCTGTGCAAAACAGGACAGAGTTGTATTGTAATTTCTTTTCCTTTGGAAGTCAGTATTTCTTATCTTCATAGCTGGTTGTGCCACTGGGCTGTGACTTGGATCCACTAGATCTTCAGAGTATCTCCAACTCCCCCATCCTGGGGTCTTTACTCTCTCCTGAGTCCTTAACAGACCAATGACCCAGGGAGCTCTGATAGCTTGGTTTTCTCGGTGTATGGTCCACAGGCAGAAGTGGGATTTCAAACTTGTCTGAGTATTTTTAAATTCATACATTTTATGTATCCATCTGGCCTGTCTCCACTCCATAAGCACTGTTCCCATTGGTATGCAGGAACCTCCAGTGCAGGAGCAGACAAGTCTCCTGCTCAGTGTCTTCTGAGTTCAGCATACAGACAGGCCTGTGAGAGGAAGGGTGCTTCTTACATACCTGTTCCCT
The DNA here is from genome assembly GCA_019843815.1 of Montemys delectorum. Classification (NCBI taxonomy): domain Eukaryota; kingdom Metazoa; phylum Chordata; class Mammalia; order Rodentia; family Muridae; genus Montemys; species Montemys delectorum. Next base: position 11,649 of record JADRCD010095067.1, on the reverse strand, counting down.
CCTTTGTTCTGCCAGTGGGACCTTGGAGATGTGCCTCTTGAATATAACATCATATACAGACTTGTTCCAGAAAGAGCTCATGTAGCTTATTTCAAAGAGTTCCTGGGAAGAGAAAGACCCAGGTGAACACAGTATGCTTCTGTTCTGTGTGTCTTCACAGAGCATCCTGCATCCTGCCTTTTCTCCTTCTTTTACTTCCACACTCTCATGTTCTTTGACTTCAGAATCATCCTCACAAACCTGTGATGGACAACAGCCACTATAAGGGGAAGGGGATACTGACTGAGTACGGGAATCCTAGGCTGGGAGGAGTCTACAACACATGTACATCTGTGCAATGTGCTTCTCCTCTGGTACTGTCCAGTTGTGTCAATTCCCCACCTGTGTTAGCTATCATGACTGCAGAACATTCTGTGGGGGAGGTGCCTACAGCATAGGCAAGGACACTGAATTTTAAGTGGCCCCTCTGTAGCTCCTGCTCTTCACAGGGCATCTAGCCAGATAAGATGCTTTCTGAGGATAGGGACCATGTCTTGAGAGATTACCTGTGATTTCTATTTTCTTCAGGAGATTGTTCATGGCTGACTTATTGAGTACACCTGAAAATTCTCACAGATGCCAAATTCTTCTCTATTTCTCCCCCTAGTGTCTTGTCCTCTTGTTCATTGGTGGGCTCAGCCAAGGGAGGTTGTGAATGGACTCTGGCTGCTCTTTCTTGCTCTTCTTGATGCAGACTGACAGGTAAGTGCCTGCATTTTGACTATTTGTTCATTTATTCAAATGCCTTTACTGAAAATTCTATTAGATGTTGGGCTCTGTGCCAGGCTTGGGGAAGATGACAGTGACTGTCTTGATTAGGGTTTCTATTGCTGTGGTGAAACACCATGACCGTAAGTAACGTGGGAAGGAAAGATTTTATTTCAGCATACAGCTCTCAGGTTGTACTCCAGTGCTGAGGGCATCAGGATAGGAACTCAAACATGTTAGGAGCCTGGAGGTAAGAGGTGATGCAGAGGCCATGGAAGGGTGATGCTTACTGGAATGTTCCTCATGGCTTGCTTAGCCTGCTTTCTTATAGAACCCAGGATCATCAGCCCAGGCATGGCACCATTAATCACTAATTAAGAAAACACACAACATATCTGCCTGCAGCCTGATTTTATAGTGGCATAGTCCCTCTTAACAAAATTGAGTCTACCTTGTGTCAATTCAACATAAAATTAGCCATTTTAGTCATCATGGTATATCCCCATAGCGGAAATACCCAAAGGAATGAGGTACGTAAGAGGTATGAAACTTAGCTTTCATGTTCAACTTGACACAACTTAGAATCACCTGGAAAAAATCCTTAATGAGGGATTGTCCACACTGGGTTGACCTGTGGAAATGTCTATGGGGACTGCCTTGATTAATTGATATGGGAGGACCTATCCACTATGGGTGGCACCATTTCTTACGTTTGGGTGCAGGACAGTGTAACAATGGAGAAAGTGAGCTGAGCACTAAGCATGCATTCATTCTCTCTGCTCTTGGCAGTGGCTGAGGGATGACTACTTAAAGTTTCTGGTGCCTTGATTTCCCATTAAGGATGAACCATAACCTGGACTTGTAAGTTTAAACAGATATGTCCTCCCCTGAGTTGCTATGGCCGTGGTATTTTACTAGAGACAGGAATGAGACTATAACAGATGACTGCTGAGAAAGTAAGACTTCTGGGCTGAGAGCACCACCAGAATGACTTGGATTAGAAACAGGATAATTTCCTCGATAAGAAATGTAGAAAGAGGAACTGTATAGGGGATCTAGGAAGGCCTGAGTAGGACAGGATCGTGATATCCTGACTTCAAATCCATTTTTCTATTATTGCATCATAGGTAAACTTTGGGAAAATTTCCAGGAGTCACTTCATAGTCTGAGGCACTGGACTGCAGTGAAAACAGATACAACAATTCTGATCATGAATCTGTAGAATGATGACAACCACACAAGGCTCCCATGGTCGTTTTTTCTGGTCTCTAGGTCTTCATGCCTCTATTTTTTTCTCGAGACAGGGTTTTTCTATGTAGTCCAGGGTGTCTCGGAACTAGCTCTATAAACCAGGCTGGCCTCAAACTCACAAAGATCCTCCTGCCTCTGACTCTTGAGTTCTGGGATTAAAGGCATGCATCACCACTGCTTGGCTCTCATAACCCCTATTTGACTCAGTTTTTGACACAGCATCTCACTATGTAGCTTTGGTAAGTCCTGAACTTGCCATCCTCTTGCCTCTGCCTCTCACTGTGTTGGAATTACAGGCATGTGATGGGATTCCTGGCTTAGTCTGTTAATGTTAGTTGTTATGCATGCTAGATAAATGCCCCCTAACTACAGGGCACAGAATCCAATGCACAAGTTTAGAAAGTTAGGGTCCACTTGAAATAATATGTTGTTTATGAAATATCTCATAAAGTTGTTCTGAAATTTTAATTACATTAAAAATAACTGAAAATCTTGGCATGATGGCATACACCTGTAATCCAAGCCCTCGTGAAGCTGAGACAGGAGGATGCCAAATTCAAGGCCTACTTGAGCTCCATGGTGAGAGCTTGTTTTAAAAACATCAAAGCTGGAGAGATGGCTCAGTGGTTAGGAACACTTTCAGAAGACTTGAGTTGGATTTCCTGATATGGTAGTTGGCTCATAGCTGCCTATAACTCCAGCCGCAGGGGATCTGATGCCCTCTTCTGGCATCTGAAGGCACCATATTCATGTATATATATGTAACCACACACAGATACACATATTCTTACAGATGAATAAAATAAATCTTTTAAAAATTCAACATTATTGAAAATATAAGTTAGTCGATCCACAAATTTAATACCTATTTCCTCAAGTCTTCCCTTATGTCTTAAGTTAGTGGCATTATACTCTTCTTCTGTATTTTGAAGATATTTTATCATCTGTTTTTTAAGCTTTCTCTCTCTCTCTCTCTCTCTCTGTGTGTGTGTGTGTGTGTGTGTGTGTGTTTTGCTACCAATGGAGACATATGCTGTTCATTCTGTAAATTTATCTTAAACCTGACCAACACTGAATTTGACTTTCTTTTTTTTTTTTTTTTTTTTTTTTCTTTTGACTAGTTTGTTTCAGGATTCTGCTGTCTCTCTAACATCAATGATTTCATCTCTGTGGAGATTTAAATGAGAAACATTGCCCATGGGCTCATGTTTGAACACTTCATCCCCAGCCGGTGGCACGATTTGGGAAGGTTAAGAAACTTTTAGTAGACAGATCCTCCCAGGAGGAAGTGCTTCACTGGGGGTGGGGGGTGGGATTTGAGGGCTTACAGACTGGCTGCACTTCCTGTCTTCTATGTGCTCCCTGTGTGGGTGAAAGCGATCTTTCACACTCTTGTGGCCATGCCTTCCTCACTATGATGGGCTCTATCCTTCTGGAGCTGCAAGCTCAAAATAAATCTCTTCTTTTCTAAGTTGCTTTTGTCCGAGTATTTTATCACAGCGACAGAGGACTAACACGATTTCATAACAATATCAATAAATCTTATTCTGGATTATGCTCTTACTGTTATTGTCTTATTGCACTGGGCAGAGTGCTCACATAGTACTGAATGGCAGTAGAGGTGGGTGAAATCTTGGGCTTATTCATGGTTGGAGGGGAGCATTTGAAGGACATGTATTCAGCAGGCTTTCACTAATAGAATATTGTATTAGATGTGGGTTTATAAGATATAGCTTTTTGTCAAGTTAAAATTTTACAACTCCCAACTTTCTGAGAGACTTTTATAATTAGATGTTGAAGTTTTAGGAAATTTGCTCTTTATTGAGATTACTGACTTTCCTCCCTTTCATCTGTGATTACAGGGAATTGACACTGATGTTTTTCCTGATGTTAAGCCATGCTTCCCACTTCAGTAATACTTGATCATAATAAATGTTTGAAATCATGTTAAATACTATAACATTTTCTCAAGGATCTTCATGTGTATGCTTGAATGAATATGCATGTAGTTATTCCTAACTCGTAATGTTCTTCCTTGGCCTTCAACTAAATTTGTATAACTTACATAATTAAAACTGACTGGAAAACATTCTTTTGAATAATTTGTGTAGGAATTATGATGTCTTCACTAGAAGTTTGAGCTTTTGTGTAACATAGTTAGGCTTTCTGCAGAAGGCGAAGAGGAAAGGACATTTATCATTCTAATTTCTGTAATATCTGACTAGATAACTTAAGCCTTATAGTTCTCTTCTATATTACTTTGCATTTATATATGTTTACATATTTTGCTTTGGTTTTATGATTAAGAGTGTGATGCATTATATTATCACCATTTAAATTACACTCGTTTTAAAATTTCAATTGTACTTACTAACAATTGTAGTTTTGAAAATTTTCATAGTATCTTTTACACCTTATAATCATTCAGTTTTATAAATTTAGACATAATGTTGTTAGTTTTGAAAATGCCATATTTCAGGATGATTCATTTATATTATCATTTTTTGGTTTCTTTATTTTATTGCTAGCTGATTTAAAAACAAAATCTACTCTGTTACCTCCTGGTATATCTGATGTTCTTTGATTATCATTATTATTATTATTATTATTATTATTATTATTATTATTATTATTATTGTGGGGTTAGACCTTAGCTTGCTTACATTTAATTTTTTAAATTTAATATAATACTTTCCAAAGTATTTAATAGAACTTAATAGTACTTATCCTTCAGTGCAAATTTAGCCACTTTCTATAAAATTGGATCTTTTATTTTTATTGGTTTTCATCTGTAAGTGCTTTATTGTTGTCCTCAAGGATTTTTAATCCCAGGATCCAATAGTCCCTTTTCCCTTTTCATAGTTTATAGATCTATGCACTATTACACAGTGCTTAAAGGTGACCAATTCTGCTCTGTCCAGAGAGCATCACCCATAGTATGCTGACTATCCCTGTGGTCTTTGTGTCAATGTTCTCATGTGTTTGTGAGCTCAGGAATCCATTTGGTGTGTCCAATACATTTAACTTATACCTATTAGTCATGTTAAAGAAACATCTGAGTTTTTGTTTGGTTTAGTTTTGTTCCTCTGAGGTGTGATGCCAGGCCTCTTGTTTCTTCTTATAATTCTGAATACTTTTTGAAGCTTCTCCAAGGCAGTAAGATTGCTTCATTATATGGAACTTTGAGCAGGAGTCCAGTTTGAGGGCAGATAGAAGCAGATACATCCTGCCCCAAGAGGAAAGATGTGGGGGAGACGAAGGACCTTTGTTATACTCTTCCTCATTCTTTAGACTCCTCCCCAGATCTCTGAAGATCCTTAACCCTTTGTGGAGTAGGGCTTGAAAACCATTGGGAAAGCAAAGGTGGAGGCAGGCTTCAAGTCAGTCCCACCAGTCATCTTTGTTATGATTTCCCCCATTTAACCAATTTTTCTTTCTCTTCATAAATAAGAAGGTTATTGTCTTCTGACATTTTATAGATGCAAAATGCTGCTATACTAATTATTAGGTACCTACTCAGCGTTGAAACCATAGTGGCTTATATTCTTAGCACTTATAATAGTCTTTATGTTATGTCAATTGCTTTTCCCTATCATCTTATTTTATCCCTAAATCAGTGGTTGGAGAGGGCTATAGATGAGACTCTACCCAGAGACCTCCTCTCTCTAGTTCAATTGAAGTACTGATTAGACTAGAGACTAAAAAACCTTTAATGATCAAACAATAGGGTTTGGAGATTGGTCTGAAATTCCATCCTTGTAACTTAACAGCTGTGTGTCCTTAGGCAGGCCATTTAACCCTTCTAAGAATAAGATCCATCTTCTTCTGAAAGATGGTGATATACTTATAGGCAGGCCACATAGTAGGTAGTCAGCAAGCTGGTAACAAGATGACTCAAGCATCCCGGCTTTGGCTTTAGTAACCCTGCAGTCCTGGAGTCTGAGGCCAGTAGAGAAGAGGCAGAAGTCTGCAGATGTGGGTGGGTGTGCTGATGGCACCGCCATGACATCAAATTGTATAGTCTCTGGGAGATGCTGGGCAGTGTGCAACCTACTTATAATTAATGGATAGTTGGGTAATGGGTCTGGGTGACTCATCAGCCAGAGAAGAGGGATCCAGCTCTTCCTACATTTAGTTTAATTGAAACTATAAAACATTTATTACTTTGGGCACAAGACAGTAACTTGGGTTTTTAAATATCATAGTGATGATTTCAGCCACTTCCAAAAGGGAAAATGAGATTGGAAGGGGCAAGGCAAAACCAAAAATCTTGTGGCCATGTCCCTTCACCTCTCAGGGGCTCTAGAGTTGAGAAGGGAGATACAAAATGACCCAGTACCAGCACCTCCCCATCCCAGGTGCTGAGATTATGAGAAGAACAATTGTAGATGAAGCACTTTGTGTTACTCGATCTACATTCGTATACAGGCTCAGACTGGGCTAGCTGCTGGTTTACTGCTCACTGGAGTTCCCAGGGAGTAAAGAATGGAGCAGAGTGTGACTTTTATTCTCTCTTAGGATGCTGGGCTCTCTTCCACATATTGCCATCTCCTTGAGTTTCTCTTTCTACTATACTGTTGCATGAGATTTCAGTGAGTAGGTTGTTACAAGTCTTCTAGATATTCTATGAGCAGGTTGAAATCTGTAAGCCTCGGCTTGGTGAATGGGTGCTTGCTGTGTAAGCAGGAGGGCCAGAGCTCGGATTCCTACCACCCAGATAAAAAGCTGGACCTAGAACTTCAACACTGTGGGGAATGGGAGACAGGAGGGTTGCTGACTTCCAGACTAGCTCCAGCTTTATGGCAATAAGAATGAGATTGATAGCACAGAACGCCTGATGCCTCTTCTGTCCTATGAACATGCACATGGGTTGTACATATTCACACATGTCTACATATGGACATGTACCAGCTACACAAAAGCTGTGATGTAGTTATTTCCTGAAAGTTTACATACCTTGTACTTTTTAAGAAGTATATTTATTTTTATTTTATGTGCATGAATGTTTGCCTGCATATATGTAAATATACCATGTGCATGCAGTGTCTGCTGCAGCTAGAAGGTGGTGCCAGATCCCCTGGAACAAATAAATGGTTGTGGAGCATGATGTAGGTGCTAGAAATCAAACCCAGGGCCTTTGAAAGAGCATTGATTGCTCTCTTAACTTCTGAACCATCTCTTCAGCTCCCATATCTTGTAATTTAGGGAATCAGCTTTGAATACATGAGGTTTGGGGATATAATGAAGGTGCCAATTTTCATTTGTTTGACTTTCTTCCTGTCTCTCTATTCTTTTTTGTTTTTGTCTTTGTTTTGTACTCAGTTTAGAGCATGTCTATGCGGTAGAGTATGTGCTGTATTTCTTTATTCCTCCTTATTTTAGGACTATCAATACTTCTATAAGTCATTCAAATTCTTCCAGTTCATTGCTTTTATTTTCCCATTTTCTCTTTGTTTAAAAATAGGAGCTTAATATATAGCCCAAGATATACTCAAATCTGCCATCCTCCTGCCTGAGTCTTCTGACTGCTGTGACTAAAGGCATGTACCACTATGCCTAACTTGGATCATTATTTGTTTGTTTTGAGAAAAAAAGTCTCTAGCTAGCCTCAGAATCACTATGTAACCAAGGATGACCCCAAACTTCTGATCCTCTTGCCTCTACCACCTGAGTGTTGAATAAACCATCACACCTGATATATGTGCTGCTAGGGATCAATCCAAGGCTTTGCACACCTCGACAAGTGCTCTACCAACTGAGCTATGTTACCAGCTCCTCAATTTTCTGTTTTATGATATGTAAATTAAACCCAGAGCATTGTGCTTGTTACGCAAGCACTCTGCCACTGAGCTACATTCCAGGCCCCTGATCCCACCCAGGTTTTAATCTTTGCAGAGTGCTTGATCACATAAAGGCATTGCCATTTCCCTAAGCAACCCCTCATGATCATATACTGAAGTGACTCCCAGTGATATTTCTTAAGTCCCTTGTGCATATTTTACCTCCAAGAAAAGAGCTGAAGTCTGCATTGTGCTCCAACCTTTCTTGAGGGCAGAAAGCTTGCTAGAGCCTGTATCTTTGGGAGTTCTAAGCAATGTCTTCCCCCCAACAGCAAAAGACATGTACAGAAAGTCAAATTCATTTCCTTTAATTAGTCCTGTCTTTGGGGGCGGTTATTGCAAACTAGGCATAGTGGGCTCAGAAAGGGAAGTTGAAATTGAGCTTGCATCTCCAGGTAGCTGATCCCAGACCACATCTTCCATGCAGTATTAATTAAAAAGCTGCTGCTGGCGCCCAGAGAAGGGTTTGCTGCAGCATGCTTCCTGGAGATGGATTCTGAACTTCTAAAGAAGGACCAGAACAAAAATAACCAAGCCAACATCACCCTGCCTTCAAAGATGGACTATGCTAAAACATGAAGATACTGTGTATGGTGAGAGGTACAGCTCTCTCTTATTCATCTTGTTGATGTTTTGTGTTTAAAGCAGGATGATACTCTGTAGCACATGCTAGCTTTGTCCTTATATTCTTGCTTCAGCTTCCCTAGTTCCCTAGGGAGATAGTTCTAGTTATATGTATATACTCCTATGTCTGGTCATTGTTTCACTTAAATTTGTTTTTAACATCTTGTGTGTGTGCGTGTGTGTGTGTGTGTGTGTGTGTGTGTGTGTGTTCATGCAACAGTGCAATACATACATGTGATGATCAGAGTACAGTTTCCAGGAGTCAGATCTCATCTCCTACCATGCAGGTCCACGTAATCCAGACTCAGGTCATCAGGCTTGGCAGCAAGCATCTTTACCCACTGAAGCATCTCACTGGTTCTAGAAAAATACTGTTTTTGCAGAAGATTTTTATGGAGGTTGTACTTGATTTTAGTTGTATGTGACTAAGTACTTAATGAGGCTTAATGACAAAAGGAATTTGAGGGCTGGGGATGATACTCAGTTGAAAGAATTCTTACCTACTATGTGGAAGACCCTGGGCTCCCTCTCTAGCCATGCAAAAGCTAGGTATAATAGAACATTCACAGTAGTAACGCCTTATTTGCAGTATTGAAGCAGTAGAGGCTAATCTCCTTCTAGTCCACACTTAGACCCCACCCGTCTCCCATTATAGGCTTCTGTTAAAAAGATAATTGATGATTAAAGATTAATGATTCTCATACAAAATGAATGTGTTAAGTGTTTTTATTTAACTCATTTAGCATTTGATGTCATAACCACTTCACAGAAGACTCAGACAGTGTGATTAGCCATGGACTCTACAAAGCGAATACATGGGGATGGAACTAGTTGCTTGCACAAGGTAGGGGGCATTGTCTCACTTCAGAGTTTACTAGTATGTCTGTAGATGTTAATTATTTTTCATAAACTTCAGAATGTCATAGCTTTAAACGTCAACTTGACAGAACCTAGAGTGACATTGGAAGGGAATTTTACTTGAGGGATTTTACAGATCAAATTGGCCCATGCTCATGTTTATTGGGGGAATGTGTTGATTTTTAATTGGTATAGAAGTGTCCATCCCACTGTGGGTGGCACCATTCCCTAGTCAGTTGGTGCTGGAAAAAGAAATCCGGTAAGTGCATGTAAATGAGCCAACAGCATTCCTCCATGATTTCTATTTCTAGTTCCTTCTTGAGTTCCTGATCCAACTTCCCTCAGTGATGAACTTTGACCTGGAAGTATAAGCCACAGAATTTTTTTTCTTTTTCTTTCTTTTTTTTTTTTTTTTTAGAAATGTTGTTTAAAGTTTGTGGAAGTATAAGCCACAGAATGTTTTTTTTTTTCTAGAAATGTTGTTTAAACTTTGTCTTTACATTTCAACCTATAACTAAGTTACTGTGCCTTGAGGTCATTCATAACTATGTTCTAATTCTTCTTTCATACTGTATATCCTCCTGTTCAGAATCACCTAGCTTTTCAGAGATACACTGTAATCAATCTCACTACATTTTGAACACCACATGTTTCTTATTTTTCCTTTGTGACCCATTTATGGTCCTGACTCAGAACAATGTAGGTTATATGTGAGCTAAGACCATGCACTGGAAGCAGCCAGCTGTTGAAAGGAATGTTCCCCCTCCAAATATGTTAGAAAAAAGATGTGGGGATAGAGAAATAATATGTTTGTGGCTTTGTATGCTGTTCTGAGTCAGTAGGGCCAGAAATACCAATCTTTTCCCTTATGAGACGACTGTAAAAACCTGAGAAAAAAAGTTTCTCATTCCTTGTTCCTGTGTGTGCCATGCTGTTCACTATATAAAGAGGATGGCCTTTGTTCAGGCATGCTTCTTAGAATAGACTCTTAGATTAGAACAGGAGAGACTGAAGCTCTTCTGAGTACATCTGACCCAGTCTTGGGTAAACACTGGTAAGAATTATCTTTCCTCTTTTATGCGGCACCACCACAATAAGCCAGATAAATCCTTTCCTTGCCCTGAGTTGCTTTTGGTCTGAATGTTTTGTTTGTTTGTTTGTTTGTTTATAGATTTTTATTAGATATTTTCTTTATTTACATGCCATATGATTTTTCCTTTCCCAGTTTCCCCTCCAACAAACAAACAAACAAACAAACAAAAACAACAAGAACAAACCCCTGTTGCCTCCCCCCTCCCCATGCTTGCCACCCTACCCTCTCCCACTTATTGGCCCTGGCATTCCACTACACTGGGGCACAGAACCTTCACTGGGCCAAGGGCCTCTCCTCCCATTGATGATCGACTTTGCAATTCTTTACTATATACATGCTGCGAGAACAATCAGTCCTACCATGTATAGTCCTTGGTTGGTGGTTGAGTCCCTGGGAGCTCTGAGGTACTAGTTAGTTCATGTTGTTGTTCGTCCTAAGGGGCTGCAAACCCTTCAGCTCCTTTGGTCCTTTCTCTAACTCCTTCATTGGGGACCCTGTACTCAGTTCAATGGATGGCTGTGAGCCTCTACATCTGTATTACTCAGGTACTGTCAGAGCCTCTCAGGAGACAGCTATATTAGGCTGACTTGTCCTTCCAGTCTGAATGTTTTAACAGTGTAACGGAATGAAACCAGGACAAATATCTACCAGCTTACAGAATTCTGGAATTGCTCCCTAACACACCTGCTCTGTGGAAGATATCTGCTTGGGAGGCTCCTGGTCCTGAGGGCCTCTCAAACATGACCTCCTCCTTTTTTTCCCTGGTGTTCCATGGCCGCCTTCTTCTCTTGGTTTGACTTATGGTTTGCTGCTTCCAGAATGTCTCTATTGGTTGATACAAATCACTCTGCCTGGGTATAGGAGACCCTATGGAAACTGTGGCAAAGATGTCCCTATGATGTGACCATGTTGAGATCCTGAGTGGAAGTCTTTCTGCTTTTAGTCTGTGTCCAGGCTCAGGTCCTGCTGATTAAATGGTATAAAATTCTTGACCCTGAAGTCCATCTGCAAAGCGATGGAGGTCTCCACACTGATTGGACAGTTCTTGAGAGTTGAGGGAGGTGTTTCCTTTATCCCCTTTGTCAGCATCAAGGAGCAAGGCAGCTCTGTCTCTTGTGATCTCTCTGTCCTGGAGTGATAGGATTGGCAGTCTTGGGCTAGATTCTAGCATCCTAGGCTCTGTGTGCCATATGTAGATGGTATTGTCTTTGAGAGTATTGACAGCAAGAACAAGGA